>VZTD01005127.1:2024522-2067124 GCA_013397725.1 Rhagologus leucostigma
CCCCCCCCCGCCAACAACTGAGGTAGGAGGAACACCTTCACATTATTCTGAGATACATAGACTGAATTAAAATTAGCTTCAGAAAGCATGGGTCTACATAAAGACTGCAATTTTGACTGACCCTGTGCGGTTAGGAAAATTGGATCTGGGTCCAGGCATCTCAGTAGGGTTTATATTCTATCCCCCCAGCAAGATCTTGGGAGCAAACTTTGTTTCTTATCTTACATTCCCAGAGTGAAAGCTGTTCTCCCTTGTTCTGGCTTGACATAGCCGTGGGGATTTTTTAGGGTTTGGGGTTTTTTTTCCCCTGACAGGCTCTAAAGATGCCAAGGAAACTGTGCTGGACCACATCAGCCCAGCAAGAGATTTCTTGCAAGACAATTGCCAAGTCTGGGTGGGTCTGCTGGCCCTGTGAGGAGTATTGGAGCCAAGCAAGTGTCCTTTTACAGAAAGGAAATGTGGCTAGTCTGTCATAGAGGGAGAGGTTCAGGAGCAGAACAGCTTGCAGGGACGTCCTTGGGAACTACAATGGGTGTTCCCTGTTGTATAAAAAGGGGCATTCTTTTGTTGATGAAAAGCATAGTTGGTCACCATAGAAGTTTTAAGAGCAATACAAGCAGAGGATGGTAACCTTTGGAGAGAACAGGTTAACTGCACCTTCTCCTCCAGGTTTTTTGGAATTGTTTTTGCCCTGGGACCTCACAACAAGTTTACACAGGCAGACAACCAAGTCCAGCTCTCTGGGATTTCTGGTAGGATCACCATTTGTTCTGCTGCCTGCAGAACTCAGCCCATGAATCTCAACACACATTCTACAGCGTGGAGATCACCAGCAATTTTTGACAAGTCAGGTGACTTGTGCTTTGGATGATAAAGCAAGGCCTTTGGCTGAATGACCAGAGCTGCCTACAGACCTCACAGCTATTGTTCAGTAGCTGTGGACCAAGACAGAACAGGATTGGACCTGGATTTTATCCTAACACATCACAGAGAAACAAGAGCTTTCTTTGGTTGCTTTTCCCAAAACTGTATTTCCATAGACCTGTGTGACCCTGCATTAAAAATTAAGAGTGCTGTATGTTCTTTTTCCACCTGCAGCACGGCACTGCTATCAGCAGTGTCGACTCAGAGCCTTGAAGAAAACAGTCAGGAGCAGACATCTGAACAATGAAAGGGGTCACATGTAGACCACATTAGCAGAAAACCAGAGGCACTGACCTGAATAACATCTCTTACCAGCACTGCACAATCCAGACGTGCATAGTAGAGATGTGCACAGTCCAGATGTGCACAGTCTTTTGCAACATGGTCCAAAGGGGGCAAAACCAGTTTTTTCTCGTACAAGAAAAGTTAGGCTGCCAACTGCTCTGCTTTCAACAATCAACAGCTAATTGCGACAGCAAGTGGGATGAGTTACAGCTGCAGAAGCTGAGAGCCCGGGCAGCATGCATACAGCTCTCACAGGACAAGGGCACTGTTCCTAGTCTTCCCATTCCTGAGGTCTTTGTCCCCACTATGAGGGAAATAAAGATGAATAAACCCTGCAGTGAACACTGCTACAACTCTCTCTACAGGGCTACCAGCCTCACCATCTCTCGGGAATCCTGTATAGTTTTTATGATCAGGCAAACCTACAGGAAACCACAACTCACCCGTGGCTGAACCCAGTGCTGCATTCCTGAAGACCTGAAAGAGCCTGTCTTCTGTTAGCCTTGCAGACCTCCCAGGAAGCTTTATATCTTCCTCTTCCCAGCTCTCAAGCCACAGCTGGGGAAACAGCAATGCTGTGATTGATGGACAGACTCCTGTCATTAGACAGAGGGAACATCTGACAACACCCAGATAACGGTGAGCTTTCCTCTTCAGTGTGAGGGAAAATCATTAGACTCATCCATGGATAGATGCCTTTGTTAGATTCCCCATCACAATTCAGACAGAGAAAAGGCAGCTCAGAGGAGACAATAACCTTTACATTTTGGTTTAAAAAAACCAAGGGAAAACAGCAGGGGGAGAACTCACCAGTGCCCCTTCCAGCAGCCTGCAACACAGGGTAACAGAGGCACCCACTTGTCACTTGAAAGGAAGACTTCATCACATCTCTCAGGCAGCAAGCTGGGCCATCCTCTGCGCCTGTCACATCCAGCCCACACAGCTTGGTGACCCTGCGCCCAGACACACAGCCCTGATCTGCTCTCTGTCACTGAGGAAATCCTCTCCCTGCTCTGCACTGTTCCTGCAAGTACTTTTCTCCCGGGCAGGAAAAGAACAGTTAAGGAGCAGATTTGCAACTGCTTTATAAACTAACAAGATGACTCAGCAGTTGTCCCTTCCTCACCAAGCCTTCAACTTGCCAAAAGGCTATGGAACAGCAGGTATACCCGGTCAGTTCTGTCAGAACAAAAACCCAAGTCTGCATGCAAAAACATTCACCAAGTCACTGTAACTCCTTTTGAGAGGTGAGACCTCACCAGCATCCCTTTCACTCCCGCTGATGTTGCTACTTAGCTTTAGAGCCCGCAACCTCACTCAGGAGAACTTCAACAGCACTCTGGTGGTCCCAGAGGCAAGACTGACTGGTGGGACTGTGGTCATAGTTCAGAGGAGTGACAGAGAGGGCTTACAGAAGGAAATAATGACCAGCAGCACAAAGTATGTCACCCATATGACACAGCAGCAGCTCCTGTGAAGCATGTGCCTGAGGTCCAGGTTTTGGAAGCCAGGAACCACCAGGGGATGCACATTGCTTCTGGCACCTTTGGCAAACACCCTTTTCCTCAGGCATTTTTCCTAAACTCTACTAAGCCATTTCCTCAGTAACATAAATTGCTGACTAAAAAAAGTTCTCTGTAACTTCCAGTCCTCCTCTGTAGATTTCCAAGATAATTGCATCTATAAATAGCCTGCTGTAAAAAAGTGACAGCAAATACTCAGAGGAAAAGTCTGCTTTGAACTGGTGGTGTCCAGGGCCTGATCCACATCTGCTAAAAAATGGATTCACTCTCAAGACAGACCTTTCCCCATAAGGGCTGTATCCCAGAGAAAAAATGTTTTTATACTCTATTATTAGCCTAAATTCTTGCAAACATGAATGGAGGCCAAGCCAGTATAACAATTACAGCACTGCTCTTGTAAGGCTGCAGATGATCTGAAGCCATCTGCATGACATGGCAACTGTCTCTCTTCATCAGCAGGCCAGATTTGGAAATACTGGGGGAGGGGTAAGGCAATGTCCACCACTGCTGCAACTGTGCAGCACAAAGTGAGTACACATACTCCAAGCTGCTAAACAAGGGCAGAGGTAGAGCTCAGTATTTCTTCTCACTGGGAAATGGTACCCAGAAGGCAGCTGCTGCCCACAGGCCAGGCTCTTTCCCAGACCGAATTCCAAGTACTTCAGCGTGTGTGTGAGGATCAAAAGCAAAAGCCTCACCTGTCAGTTAAATAGCAGCCCTGAACCAGGAGGCTGTTGAAGACACTGCAACCACCCACAGCGGGAGGAGCAAGTAGGTGTGGAGCTGCTCCAGGGCAACCCCTGGGTGCAGACACACCTCCAGAGAGCAGCTTTCGTGAACAGGCTTCAGGGAATCTGTCTGGGCAAGCAGCTTCTCGTGAGGCTGCATTTACTGACTGACCACCCTCGTGCAGCAGCTGAGCCTCCCCAGCCCACAGGAAGGACACCTGCTACCCTGTTGGAGCTGGAAAAACGTGCCTTGCTTCGTGCAGTCAGCACTGAGACCGCATCTCCAAAGGTCTTGCTGGCCCTGGACACCCTCGCTGAAGAATATTACATGAACCTGAGGGAGCCTGCAAAGTAGAGAAGTGAGGCCAGCCCCTGGATTTAGTATTTGCTTTAAGACTGAGGGAGTCAAGCTTATTCTGAGCACTAGAGGGAAGATTTTAAGCTGACCCAGTCACAGCATTCAGAACTGAGCAGACCAAGCGACACAGACAAGTATAAACAATCCAGTGGACATTTTCCCAAATGTAACACTAAAGAAATAAGGCAGATTCTCAGGATTACACAAATAGAAAGGGTCCTGAACCTGTTTCTATTTCCAAGACATTTTGTTGCACTCCACCACTGCAAGGGATCTGCCGAAAAGCTTGGAAGAGTCGATAGTCTAGAAGTTACAGCTGCAGAACATCTGTTTAAAACACTGGATGCTGTAGGAGACAGAAATGCTCAGCTTCAAAACAAAGTCTTCCTCTTACTGCCTGGAGCAGTCTGAGGGTCCCAAAATCTGGATCTTCCTCAGGGGGTCACAAACTCAAGTTGTGCTTTGCTGGCTGTCCATGGTAACATCCTGCCTGTCAACACAGCTGATGTGTCAGATAATGAACAGAGATGGAAGCAGAGGAAATAACACAGCAAGTAGAAGCAGCAATGAGTAATGGACTGTGCTTTGCTATAAGCTAATGCAGCAGCTAACACATGGGTCTAAAAAGAATATAATAATCACCATGCAGTCAAAATATGCCTGGGTCTTCAGGAATACAAATGTTAAAACTCTCCCTCTGTATAAAAATTTCTATTAAAAGCAACATCAGACAGAGAAATAATCTGTGCTATTTTCCTCTCAAATGCTCATGGCACCAAGAAACAGGTCTGTTTGAGAAAAGTAAACATTTGCTTAAACATACCAGCCCAGTGAGTGACTCCAGGTTTTAGTTTAGGAAGTTACACAAGTACCTACAGCAAGGTCTGTTTCTGCTACAACTGATGGAACTGACAGCTCTGCCTGGCCACTGCCCTGCAGAGCCCCCCACAGCACAGCACCGAACACGGACACGCCGCGGTTCTGCTTTGCAGGCTGCCAAGAGCTGCAAGGGAACTCTCTTTGCAGAGGAAGAGCTGCAAGTCAGCCTTTGTCCAGAACACACTTCCTGACCTCCATCTCCTCATTCAAATCATCCAGCAGACAAACCCAGGAGCTGGCCAGAGCCAGCAAAAGTCAGGCTACTTTAAACTCAGAGTTAAACCTCCTCATCCTCACCTCTTATCAAAGCACTGCAGAGATTTTTCAAATGGGGTTGTCCGCCCCCCATACCTGCTACAGCCTTAGCACTGTGTGTAATGGTTCCCCGTGCCCCGGGAGGCTCTGTCACGGCTGCTCTGGGGACACTGCAGCGGGTTTGGGGGGCTCTGCGTGCACCGCGGGCTGGGCCGGGCCGGCGCGGCCCTGAGGGGCGGCAGCGGCCGCACAGCGCCCCCTGCCGGCCGGGCCCAGCGCCCCCTGCGGGCCGCAGGTCCGCCGGTTCCCAACCCTGCCCCGGGACCCCAGACCCTGCCCCGGGAACCCAGACCCTGCCCCCGGAACCCAGACCCTGCCCCCGGAACCCAGACCCTGCCCCGGGAACCCAGACCCTGCCCCCGGAGCCCAGACCCTGCCCCCGGAGCCCAGACCCTGCCCCCGGAGCCCAACCCTGCCCCGGGAACCCAGGTCCTGGCCCCGGGAACCCAGGTCCTGGCCCCGGGAACCCAGACCCTGCCTCCAGCAGTCAGGGGTTGCCTGGGATTAGTAACCTACCAACAGTTTCAAATTTCATCCTGATGCATGCGTGCAATAGCAGCAGAGTCTGAAACCTGACCTGAGCAACTGTTCTTGCAGAGGTAATAAAACATGCCAGGAACATGTTTCAGCTGCATCTGTCCCTTCAGCTCCCACTGGACAAGCACTCTCTCCTCCCTACAGAATGTTTGCTGGTAGGTCTGCTCATTACATTAATGAAAGTAACTATACTACGAGCAGTTCAGGTCCCTAATCAATATATAGTTTCAAGAGATCATGCTGCTTACATTAACTGAATGAGAAAAATCTCTACTCAATTTAATTGAAGACTGCTTGAATGCTGAATAGTAGCCGATTTTCCATCATTGCTGTTTCCTAATAAGCATACATGCCAAAGGCCACTATCAGCTCAGACACCAAAAAAATCCCATCCCAGAACTGAAACTGTTATTCACACTGAGGGACAGCCCTTGTCCAGAGGCTGAGCACAGACTGCACCTCCCCAGACCTTCAGCACGGCTTGCCCCTGTGACACCTGCAGCACAGCAGCAGCCACAAGCCTCAGCCAAGCACTTCTACTCCAGGGTATGTGGAGCTGTTGCCACGAGATCATGCCTCCTCTCTTGGCTTGAGGCAGCAGGCAGCTCCATCATCACTCACAGCAGCACACTGCTGCTGTGCTCTCCAACTCCCCAAACAATTGGGAGATCCAGGAACGAGCTGTTAAAAGTGAGTCAAGAGAATTTCAGTCATCAGCTGAATTCACCCAGTACTCAGATTTTATTAAAAACAGGCGCTGAACAGTACAGAAACACACTGTGCTGCAGCATCCCAGACACCCCTTGCCCTCTTCACTGGCTGCCAGGGATACATCACTAAAGCTTTCTGGATGGCAGGGGGAGAACTAAGCCCTGACTTCTTTCCTTACACATAAGGCCACCCTCCCATACCTGACAACTGCTTCAAGGAGAGGCTTCCTTGCCTTTAATGACTGTGGCAGGATAGCATGAGCTGCCAGGCAGGGAACGCAGCCCCTGCAGACAAAAGCATCCAACTGCATTAAACATACAGCAAGTTCCAGAATCCATTCCAGTTACATGCCTTGTACCCAGGGGGCAAAAAATGTAACACCCTCCATTTAAGTTGGCAGGACACAAATTCATCACTCCTGACAGCTCTGAGGAAAGGCCAGAGCTGTCGCAGGGTGATGTGAATGCTGTGGCTTGGATGAGGATCCCAGGTAGCAGCATGTGAGCAGCAGAACCATCCGTCTTCTTTAGCAGAACACTGAAACCCCAGCAGGGCCCAGGACAACTTCTTATAAGTCTCAACCTGTCAAGAGAACAGCCAACACTTTGTCTATCCACTCTACCACAAACAGCAAATACACAGCTTTCAAATCACCCCAGCCCCCGTAAAAACCACCATTAGACAAGGGCTGCTCTGCAAAGAGCAGAAGCTTCCTCCCTGCCAAACAGCATGAACTCAAACTGCACTGTGGGAGCTCTTAGAGCAGGACGTGCCATCAGCCTGGGGGATCTAACAGAGCAGAGAGTGCCAGAGAAACACTCAGTCAGCTCAACCAGCTCCACTATTTGAGCTGAGCACTTGTGTCCTATTGCATCCTGGAGCACAGAGAGGGCACAATCCTGCTCCTTCACAGACTTCAGCCTCCCTGGAGACAGAGCAGCTGCACCTGGAACAGCAACATGAGGCTGGAAACGGATGAGCCAGTGGCAACAGCTGTTTATCTGAATAAGTCCTGTTAAACACATTTTCTAAAGAATTAGTGAAATGCAAACCAGACAGGCAGGTTTTCAGATATCGCACAGTTGATCCTCAAGTAACAAAAAGAACACCAAAAGCAATCCCTCCCTTGCAAACAGACACATTGCAGAAAGCATGACTTTCATCCAATTCTCAAGACATTGAGAACCTCCCATTTAGAGGGGTAGAAAACCCAAAAACCGTAAAGAACAAAAGCTCCCTCTCTGCAGGAAGTACCTCATTTTAGCACTGCTTAAATGGGGCAAGACAAAAACATTACATTTATGCCCTTGAAGTTGAATCGAAACCTTCAGACCTCTCTGCCATTAATTTGAGATCTTTTGAGAGAACTTCAACTAACAGGAACTTCCCCGCAGGAAACTGGAGTATTTCAACAGGGATACTCAGGTTTTAGCACTTACAAGGGCCCCTTCTGCAATACTAATCGCCACTCTGCCAAATCTCCAGGGACATTACCTTGTCAAGGCACTGCAGAAGCAACTTCCTTGGAGAAAGGTGTTCTTTCCCTTTTTCTTTATTAAAGCCAGTGAGCATAGGTGAATTAAAGTCTTATCATTCTCCCCTGACAAAGGGGTACACATGGTGGAGCAAACCAGACAACTGCCCACATCACACACTTCTTCACTGTCAGCTGCAGCCTCAACTTCAGGTCTCCTCGAGGCTCAACCCCCCACTTCCGCCTTCACAGTGCCCTGGGGGTAAAGCCAAAGGGAACTGTCAGCACCAGGCCCCTGATTCCATCATTTTGGACATTCGGTAACACCAGGGTGTGGGACACAGCATCACTTCCCTGGCTGGTGCATCAGACACGATCTGGCTTGAACAGCAAGAAATCAACACTGTCGCTCTGATGGGGAAAAAATTCAGTCATCACTTACACCAGCAAGTCGCTAGGAGCTGGAGCTGTGACTGCACACCCAGGGCAGCTGTACCACACTCCCACAGGCCCTGGCAGAGCCACAAGCACCATGAACTAATAGCAGAGGAAGTGTCAGAGCCATGCCCACATTTGCAATCCCTTCACACTCCCTTAACCTGGCCAGCAAGGGTCAAGGCAAAAAAGCCTTGCCAGCAGCACCTCCCACAGGGACAGGCTTCAGCCAGGATGGTTCCTGTTCCTTAGTGGGGCAGCTGATCACTCACATATCTCTGTGCACAGTGCCCTTACAATGAGCCCTCTGAACACAATGCAGCAGGGAAGCAAACAGGATAGAGCTGTAAGCCACCATGCTGTTCCAGCTCAGCACACAGGGGCAGCTTGCAGGTTCCTTGGCATGTCGGTCGCTATTCACTTTGGACATGATGGAACAGGAGGCCCAAAGGACCTCAACGCAATGCTTCTGCAGGAGGAAAATCCCTGTACTCTCACTTCCACAATACCTAAGCTAACACTAAGCAGTCTGGTCTCCAGGGATAAACCGGAAGCAACTCCCTTACAGAAAGATATTTCCTCCCCTCTCCTTTTTAAATTTAATTTACACATGTGATTCACACTTACTTTAAAGACTTACCATTATTTGCTTGAGGTTCAGGCATAATGGAGCAAACCAGACAACTGCCCACATCACACACTTCTTCACTGTCAGCTGCAGCCTCAACTTCAGGTCTCCTCGAGGCTCAACCCCCCACTTCCGCCTTCACAGTGCCCTGGGGGTAAAGCCAAAGGGAACTGTCAGCACCAGGCCCCTGATTCCATCATTTTGGACATTCGGTAACACCAGGGTGTGGGACACAGCATCACTTCCCTGCTGGTGCATCAGACACGATCTGGCTTGAACAGCAAGAAATCAACACTGTCGCTCTGATGGGGAAAAAATTCAGTCATCACTTACACCAGCAAGTCCCTGGGAGCTGTGGCTGCACACCCAGGGCAGCTGTGCCACACTCCCACCTTCCCTAGCAGAACCATGGGCAATAAGGGAGTTCATTAAACTCCTTCCCCCAAAATAGGTGGCTGGTTGGCATGCTCTACAGGTACACAGGACAGGGAAATATTCCCAAAAAAAGGAGAACATTGATGCATGCGGGTTCCAGAGCAGAATTCAAGATAGCCAAGACACTTAACAGAAAGAGGAGTCAGGCAGAGATTAACATTATTTTTGCGTCTTGCAGCCCCAGGCGCGGTGCCCATGTGAGGCTTTCGTTCCCCGCCGGCAGGCGCCGCGCTGCCCGTGCAGCCACCCGAGCCCATGAGCACCGGGACAGGACGCCCGGACAGCTCCGGAGCCGCCACGCACCGCGCATCCCGGGCTGCAGTCCCTGCCCGCGGGGCTCCTGCGGGAGGGACCCACACCGGGCACCTCTCCAGTGACACCACGCTGGCAATGCGCAGCCCAAGTAATTCAGTAACTCCTTTGAAAGAGCAAATATAAATACGTGTGGTTTTAGCTCAGTACGGAAGTTAATCTGCAGACTTACCGCTTGGCCCTGGCAGGGGCTCGGGCCTGCCGGCACATGCCGCGGAAGTGCCCTCATCGCCGGCCTGGCTCCGGGCACAGCGCTCCCGCAGGCGCCTTGGGCTCCGCCGCGCCCTACGGGAAACAAAGGACAGTGAGCACCGGGGGCAGTGGACGGTTAGCACCGGCCCGCGGCCACTCCGCTGGTGCATCAGACACGACCTGGCTTGGACAGAGGTACTCAACACTGTCGCTCTGACGGGGAAAGAGTCATCACCTCTACCAGCGAACGAGTCCGGGGAGCTCCGTGTGACCTTCCCGGGAAGAGCGGCCGGAGCCCGGTGAGGCGCCCTTGGGGATAAGCCCCGAGACCGAGCGGGAGCGAGGCGATCCCACGGAGCGGCGGACGCCTCAGCGGTCGGGCGGGCACGAAGACGCCCCTAGCCGCCCGCAGAGGCCCATCCACCCCCTCGGGAAGTGGCAGAGGGGAATCCCAGACCCGCCCAGCCCGCCAATACCCGCACCCACCTCGGCCGCTCCGGAGCAAGAGGCCGCCAGCGCCCGCGCGAGGCGCTTTATGGGCTCCGCAGGCCCCGCCCTGGGCCCGCCCTGCTCGCCCGCGCTGCGGGGACGCCATCGCCGCCATGTCGGGCGGTGCGATGGGGTCCCCGTGGGGCCGCTCCTGCTCTATCTCCGCCCCGCTGCGCTGCCCGCCGGGGGGGTGGGCTGTCCTCCCGCCTCCGCCGGGAGCTCGGAGTCGGGGAAGGTGGTAGGAGGCGCGGCCGGCGCGGCCGGGCCGCCATTTCGTGGTGCCGCGTGGGCCGGGCGCTGCGCCGCATGGCGAGGCCCGGCTGCGCTGTGGGCGGTGAAGGCGGCCGGGGGCTGGCGGAGGGGGGCGAGCAGCGGAACCCGGTGTAACCGTACGTGTGGTATTCTTTACCGGGATGGGCGGGCGTGGCTTTGGACACTTAATTTTCTCTTACAGAATTGAAAAAAAAAGTTCAGAGACGTTCAGTGACTTCTCCAAAGGCACGAGCAGCTGCAGCGCCAACATCCATCACGCCCGTGATCCCGTCAGCCCAGAGCAGCAGCCCCAGCAGTCTGTTCGGTGCTGCCCCCTCAGCCCTAGCTCGGCTTCTGCTGCTGCACCGGAGCTCGGCCCGGGTTGTGTCGCGGGGGGACCCTGCCCCTGTCTGGGGTACACATCAGCGTCAGGTACTTGGCTTTTAGGTGCTTTAGACAGGTAAATCATGTTGCTTTAAATAGTTTGCCACTGAGTAACGTGAGGAACGGAATAGAGAGCAAAGGATATGTCTTGAATGAAAACAGCCCAGTTTGTAACCCAAGCGCTGCCGTGAATGGTGATTTTTATAGCTAAAAATTCACCTTGGAAACGGGGTGTGAATTCAGTCATCCGGCTCTAGTGGAGACCTGCCACATGACATCCCTGAATACACGTGGAAGGTATTCCCGGAGCCCTGCACTCCAGCAGCGTGTGCATCTCTTGGTGTTCAGCGAGGTCAGCCAGGCACGGCGGCTCGCCCTCCTCGGGGGTGGCCGTACTGCAGGAGCTGCCACCGCACGATCCCGAGCTGTTCCCTCCCTCAGGAACTTCTGACTCTGGAATAACACCAGCTGAAGAGATGGGGTTGAAATGGAGTCACGCAGGGGCCCAGGCAGGGCGAGGAACAAAGCCTTTACATCGGCTGGGACTAAACACAGGAGATGAACAGCTGTGTCCTGCAGGAAGCAGCTCTGGTCCAGACTAGCTCAGAATCATGTCGTGGCTCCATGCTTTGTTTTTTTCTGTTTGTAAAATACACACAGGTTCTACCCAGACATGAGGCACAGGCACTTGGTCACTCATTCCAAGGTGTGAGAAGGGTCAGCAGTGTGTGACTTGTCCTGTCAGCGCTTCACAAACCAGACACTACCTTGGTACCAGGTCCTACCACCTCATCAGGTCACAAGGGGTCCTGACCAAGCTGATTGGGAGCTGAGTGCATTCTCTGGGACCAGTGGAAGGGGCAGGTCATGCTTGAAATGCGATGAGAGCAGGAAAAGGCACCTGGTCAATTTGTTGGCTGGTTTCCAAACAGAGCCAGGGCTCTGCAAATATGCCTGGGGCAGCCACAGGAGGTGTTTTAGATGCTCTGAAAGATAAGTGTGCCTTTTTTTATTCGTCTTCTTGTCCACACATTCTGCAGGGACATAAATGGGTCTTACAGGATGTCAGACAGAAAATACTTAATTCAGCTCCTGTTAAAATGCTTTTTCCAAATTAAGTGTGTTTGTAGGCAACTGATTTTTGAAAGCAGCTTATCAAACAGGACTTGTGGAATAAATCTCAGTGTTGTTAATCCAAGTTCCAGAACACCAAAAGATGAAAAGACAATCAAAGGAAGGACATTTTAAGAGGATTACAGGGAAAGCTAATCTTGTTACACTGCAAACCCCTGTCACATGCACAACACAAAAGGAACTGTAAACGTGAATTGTGTTGCCTAGCTTGGCAAGGAAGGGAAAGTGGGGAGGTCTGAGATAGTCAACAGCTGCAGCAGAACTTAGTATTAAATTTATTCGATTTTATGTTTGGGTTTTATTCTCCTTGGCAAAACCAAGTGGAAAATGTCTTAAGTTAAATGAGTTCTTCAGCTCAGTCAGGCTGTTAAACTCAGGAAGTTCCTCAAGAGGCAGCAAAAGTCTCTCCAGTCCCAGTTCTCCTTGTTTCCATGCAGTGGGGGTTCTGGTGCCCCCACCCAGCCTCACAGGCATGCCCAGGGTTAGGGTAAATGGCTAAAAGTCACGTTTTTGGGTTTTTTTTAAAGTACCACAGCCCCGGAAGAATGTATTTGTATTCTCTGCCAGCATCTCCTGTGTGCCAGCACACGAGTGGCAGCAGAGAATCATTCTTTTCTCTGGGCAGGGGAGACTTGGGAAAAGATGAAATGTTCCTGAATTGCTAAACAAGGCCTTGTTAGATTAAATGTTTCATGTGCCATCCTCTAATTGCTACATTGTTATGTTCAGGGTTCTTTTAAAAGCAGAACTGAACATGAAGAAATCCAAACTTTAGTTGGGATACAACCTCTGCTTTCCTGACATAATAACCTAAACTAGAAAATCATCACCAGATGCCTAGAATATTCTTGACATTTCTAATACAGATTGTGATTTTCCAGCAAATAGACTTCATTAAAAAAAAAAAGGTTGGCATCAAGAAAGCAATGAAAAGATCTCCCTAGACTGTTGGGTCAGCAGCTTCACTGTGATAGTCAAAATAAAGCACACTGATGGGGATTGGAAAAAAAGGTTCATGAGCTTCTGCCAAATCACACACACTGTTCTTTTAGAATAGGAAAAATCCCAAACACAAAATTCACAGAATGGATTACTGCCATGGCTCCAGGCTGCTTCCCATTCATCTCTCCTACAGAGCCTTTTCCAAGAGCTAAAAGGTGTGTTTTAACTATCTTGCAGGTCAACATTCCCAAAAACTTTGGCACCAATTCTTTAAGATCTTCATCCTGAAACCAAGACTGATGGATCACAAAGTCATATTTCTTCCTTGGGGAGTCAGGCCTTCAGGCACTGAAACAAGGAGTGGAAGCTGGTGAGTCCAGCCCTCCCTGCTCTGCCCTGGGCAGCTGTCTGTGCAGAATGGCTGCAAGGTTAAAAGGCTGAGGCAAAAAGGGGGTCAGTTCTGAGGAGAAACAAGAACACTGTCTCAGCTGTGTCTCCTGCCTTTGCTGCATCAGGCACAGAGGAGACAACAGGAAAAGCAAGGGACTGTAGTACTCAGGCAAAGCCCCACTTTTATCCAGAGCTCACGTCAGCTTACCCAGAATCCACACGCTGCCACGGAATCTCCCACCAGGAGACTGTGATTGCAGCAAGGTGTGGGAGAGGAGACACTTCTCTTACACAGCCCCAAGAGGGGATCAGGGTGTTTAACAGCACTGAACAGCTTCCTGTGGCAAAGTGCCTTAATCCAGGTTCCTATAAAACACAGCATTAACCTCAAGTGACTGCTGCAGAACAGTCCCAAGAGCAGGCTCTAGACCCATGCAAGGAGAAAACTCAAAAGCAGCAGATGAAGGTAGGGAGAACCTGGGCCCACGGCTGTCAGTGTGCTCCCTGCTTTCCAACAGGAATTGTTTAGTAAGGAGTTTCTCAGTTGGAAAAATTTGCAATACAAAGCCTCAGCCTAGCAAGTTTCTTTTAATTTTTAAATGTACAGCATTTTAGTTCTACAAATGTAAAAAAAATTAAAAACAAAAAAACCTTTACAATTTTGGGGGGTTTTTGCTTATAATGATAACACCCAATGTGATTTAATGCAATCTGGTCTGCAGTTCCTGTGGCCCCATTGCTTTGGATGATGCAAATAAAATGGCCAAGACATTTAGCTGAGACAGCACCTGCAGGAACTGCTGTCTGTGGCAGGAGTTCCTGCGGGCGCTGCACACAGGTGCAGGAACTGCTCCTGCAGGTCACAGGTAAGGAAACACTGACCGTACCTCACACTCGAACGAGACACTGACACGTGACAGCCTGCGGTGCCAGTGCTGGGGCAGGAGAGAAGCTCTGGTTTGCAGCACTGTCCCCAACGTTGCTGAGGCAAGGCAAGGTTGTGGTTCAAGTTACAAGCAAACAAGGAAACAGTTTAAGTCTCTACTTTGAAGAAGTCCCATCCACTGGCTGTGCCAGGTTCCTCGTTTAAGTTAACTTTTAAGTTTCACTTAGAAGTCCAGTTTGAGCTCCCATTAACACAGCTGCACTAACACTGCGGCACAAATAACGAACTGTACCCACGTTACTTTGCATTCCCTTGCCCTGCCAGGTCTGCACACCCTGCACAGCACAGAACATAGAACATTCTCTATGCACTCAAGAACCACTGGAAGTTACTCCACAGCTTAATACACTGCCCGGACTAGAGCACAAGCATTACAAAACTATAAAAAAGCAGCACCTGTGGTGATGTACAAGAATAAATTAACCAAAAAAATTTAGTATTACCATTTATTGGTGACAAACACTACGTTTTACTTACATTCCATGGGGAGAAAAAATTCCAGCGTAAACAATGAACGGAAGCAGTACTGAACTCGCGCGGCTATCGTGCTGTACCTGGACCAATGCAAACCTCATTGCGCACCGGCCGTGCGCAAGAACACAACATCAAAAGCAACACAGTTATATATAAACATAGGTAATTTTTTTCAGCCCTACATGGAGATGTAATTAAACAGTATAAAGCACTCAAGGAAAATCAATCTGCAGTTTTATATGCACTACATTGAGATCATATCCTGTACTGTAGTGAGCTGTGAGCCACCGACACACAGTCCCTAAAACACAGCTCAGAGATCACTGAAAGTCATGTTGCATTCAAGTTCCCCTACCCCACACTCAAGAAAACCAGAAATTAACCAAAAATGATCAAACCAAGTTTAAAATTCCTAAAGTGTTTAAATTCATTCAGCCATTGGATAATTAAGGTTGGTTTGCGAAAATATGGGGCTTTTTAAAATGGTGGGACACAGCCTGTTTCCAGTGAAACGCTGCTATTCCAATAAAACCAAAATAACCACATACAGGGATATGATCTTCCCAAGTTAGTTCACAGGTAACATGTCAGTCTCAGAAGACAAAGTTTCTAAACTGTGCTATGGTTCTAGATACAATTAAGAAACTTTTAAATGAAAAATTTATAGTGTCATTTCAATCAAAACAACATAATGAAACTAAAAATGTATCACTGTTTGAAGAAAAAGCAACAGTTATGATTTAGACACTACAGTAGGTTGTAGAGACTGTAGCACTCCAACAGTTAGGTTACATTAAGAGGAAGCATTTGATTTTCTCTGGTGCTTTCAGGTTTGGGTTCAGTCAAGAGCCTATTTCAGGCAGTGCTGTCCAGTGTTTGTCCCAAAGGGTTTGCGCTCGCCGGTTTGAGGAGAGGGTCACTTTCCATTTCTTGCTTCACACATCTAAAATGATATAACACCTGTTACTTAGGAGACAAAACACTTTCCATGAATAAGATGCTTTAAACTGGATACAAATAATTTGACGTGCATTTAACAATTTGTCACCATGTAACTGCCCCTTTTAATCAATTAGCACTTTGTTAATCCCACCACTGTTAATTTGAGAGTTTATTATCTCAATGAGAGGCTCAACTTTCTCTCCTCCCAAAGCCAGCCAAGGGAATAATTTGCACCCTCTCCATGTTTCTGCTGAAAACGAGCTTGACCCCCGCATATCCCTTTACCTGTGACACACAAGATTGCAAGAGAGAGTGAGGAGCAGCTGGAACCCCGAGCCCCCTGCAATGTCACACTCCTTACAGAGAAATGGGAAGGGGCAGCTGAGCTGAGGGAGGCCAGAACTGCTGGGGCCCAGAGCTGTCACACTGGGCTGGGGTCACACCACAGCCCCCACACATCGCCCACTCGCTCCTGCTCAGTGCTTTGCTTTTGACACATGAAAGTAACAGGCTTGATCATCCAACCCCCGCTCTGGTCCTGCTGGAGGGCAAACAGCCCTTGGCATTTCAACCTTTCTGGCAAATAAAACCTCTCACATGCTATTTGTCTAAAAACTCTCATATGATTAATTTGCATTAGTGCAAGGGAAGTCGGTGGGAACCACTCACACAGACATTGGTCCATTTCCTGTCCTTGGCATCTCTGTGGTTTGTTGGTCCAACTCAGACAGCAACTTTAAAATATTCAGTGCAGCCTAAAGAGAAGAGAGAGCACTCAGCAATTCAGCCTCTGGCCAGTTCAGTAATTTAGTGAAAGCACTCACTTAACCCAACCACCAAATGTTCTTATTTTGGCAATATTTTTAAAGAATTTTTTTAAGTTGCATAATTATGGTCAAAAATGCAAAGGTGTAGAGTTTCACCTTGCTTCATTAAACAATTGGATGGTGCTGTGACTGGGGATTCCCACTGCACTTGTTTCAGCACTGGGGGAAACCTAACACATCAGACTAGAAACAGCAAGAAAAAAGGCACTAAATTAGTAACAGCTCGAACGGTGTGGAGCTTAAGACAAAGGACAGAAGAATACACCGAACCAGAGTCCTTTTCCAAAAAAGAAAACAAGTTACACAAGAAACAAAAATACAGCACAGGTGGGGCCCATGTGACTGTTTAACAGGGTCAGTGTGACATGGCTCAGGCCAAGGTCAGTCACCTCCCTTGAGAACTGACATTTTTTTTCCACTTCATTCAGATCAATTTCAGGTGCAGCTTTCCAGCATATCCCTGACTCTGGCACACGCCTTAGTGACAGCTGAACCCTGAACTGAGGAGGGAGCTCACAGTGGCCCCAGTCACAGTGTTCAAGCTCTGAACTAGCTGCTCTTTCCCCTTCTCCCCTCTATCCTGACCCCTGTGCTCAGTCTGACAGGAGCTCTGCACAGCAGAATGTAGAGATGGGCATGAAAATGTCCAAAGAAAGTGACAAAGAACAATGAAATCAATATCAAATTATGTCCATTAGAAAAGTACTGCAACAATTTTTTGTATAAAAATCAGCAATCAGCAAAATCAGGTTTTCCTAAATGTATTCACATACTGCAAACAATTCCTTCAGGCTGCCACACTCAGGTCACCTCTGGAGCCCAAAAGAACAAGAACAATTCCTCTGAATGGGAGCAGACTGGGAACATCCTATTGGCTCCACATAAAGTCTTTTATAGCCAAAGTCCCCTGCAGGTTTCAGTATAGCAGGCTCATTCTTTCACAAAGAAATATTTCAGCCACTGGTAATAAAACATCTTCTTTATAAAGGGAGCTGAACAGATTTAGAGCGTCTCTTACTATCCAGTGCTGAACTGCATTTCTTCCACAGGGGATTCCACTTCCACAGCAAGTCTGGGAACATGAGCCCAAGTATCACAGTTCCCAGTGAAACATCAGCCCATTCTGACATAAGAAAATAAGCTGAGATGCTCTTATGGTTTATAAATTCTTTTTTGTGCATTTACTGTCATGGGCTCATGCAAATACTATCAAGATGAAACAAATGTGCTTTTTGTAGACCAAAACTGTGAGCATATGTTCAACATAGTAAGCATTATTTAGATTAGATTCTGATATTATTAATCATTATTTCCGTAACCTGTGCAATATTAGACAAAAATTAGCCAGGGAACTGCACAATATCTAATTCCTTGCTCCCAGCAGTGATATAAAACCTTGGTCTCCCCTCAGGGAAGGCCCAAGAGCAGCATTTCAGCAATGTTCATCATACCATGTCGTGGCAAGACTCCACATCCTTTCCAATCCCATGACTGATCAGTGGTGGCTGAGAGGAACAGTTTATAAGAGATACAAACTCGTTCTTGTTATTTTTTGGAAAGTCTTTATATTCAACCTGAAGAAAAGAGAAGGATTTATTTCTTTTTGTTAACCAAGTACAGGAAGTATATCACAACTGCTACAGATTATTTGCCCATATATGAAGCTGAGCCTTTCTTCTCACCATTCTCTCAGCCAGTAGAACCACTCTATTTGAAGTTTAACCTCACTTACAATGTTTTTTAGTACTCACAAGAGCTTGGCAAGGCTCCTGAATGCAAGTGGCTACTTAATAATGATTGTTAGTGGAACCTTTATTCTGATCACTGCTGTCTGCATTTCAAATTTCTCTATTATGCTTTTTGATCCACTGGGCTCATCTGTCATATGAATATAGGAACTTAATGCACTTCTCATTAAAAGGACCAAAAATGAAAAATGCAGAGCTTACAGCAAATATTAACGTATGACAGATTAGTGAAAGAACCTGATATCAGATCAGCCAAGTTCAAGTCCACACTGTCTTCCTACATCAGGACAATTTTCAGAAAATGCTTCTTTAATTTTGTTCATCCAAGACCTCAGAGTAGCACTGAATTGGGGCCGAGAATGGGACAGAAATGCGCATTTGAAAATTAAATTTAAAAAGCTGTAAAATTTGGTACGTGTCATAGGTAAAGTCAAACTGTGATATGAATTTCAGCAGACTCAGAACTCATTTCTCACCAGCAGAACTAAAAAGCTTTCAAACAAACAGCAGGTTGGACCAGCTTGGATAGCTCTGGAAGAAGTCTTGCAAAGCTGAACATTTACCTGGATTCCTTGAACATTGGAAAGATAGTCCAGCTGCTCGGAGGGCCTGGTCAGAGGTCCGTGGGGGACGTGGCCTGAGGAGTTGTTGCTCTTCAAAATGGTCTCGGCAGTAGGAGAAGTGCCCCCATAGAGCAGCTCCCTGGCGATCATCGCCGTCACCGTCGCCTTGGCAGGGTTGGGAGCTGCCCGACTGAACTCTTTGGTGTGGTGTCCTTGATTGGCTCCTACAGCCTGTGCAACCTCAGGGACCATGGGAAGAATTCCAGCAGGAAGCTGCTGATGGCTGAGATAAGGCATCCTAAACTCATCTTCTTTATTACCTGGGAGGAGAGAGGTGCACACTGAAGAGCTGCTGTTTGTGAGTCCTCCTGCAGGCACACACAGGCACCAAAAGTCACTTTGGAAAAAAATAATTCATTTCAAATTACTTTTGAAATAATAACAAACTTCGTAAGCTCAATCAGCCTTTGGATGGTCAGAGCTTCAGCATCGAGACAGAGTTTGTTTATTGAATTACTGTGCAACACCTGCTTCTGCCAAAGGGAGCCCCTTTACCTCCAGGAGCAGCTTCTCCAGGTCAGTCAAGCTCACAGACACCTCAGCTGCAACCGCATTCTAGATATATCTTTTGCTTTCAGAATTTTTTATTCCATCATTTAAACTGTAGAAGCAAATAATGAAACCACAGAATGGCCAGCCATTAAATGATGTAAAGAGAGTGACAGTCCACAAAATTTAAACCGTATATTGTGAGAACAAGCAGGTAGGAAAGGTAAAATGGAACATTAGCACAAAGAGGCAAGACTATTTACAGCAACTGTCCAGCCACAGTCAATTGATAGCAGTTTGCTGACATTATGGTATTAAGTTAGATTAAAGAGGGATAACAACAGCTTCTTAAGGGGAACTCACACAGAGGTATGGATGAAACTTACACAGGTGTGCTCAAGAAAGGTGAGGAAGACAGTGCCACCAAAATGAACCAAGGAGTCACTATTATGGCAGAACAGATTAATGAAGTTCTGCAGGGCTGAGCTGTTTCAAGTCTAAGGATGAAAGCCAAAACTTGTAGATGGAACAGGGATAGCAAAATCTGAATAGGAAGTCAGGAAGTTTACCTAAGATCTTATGGATGCAGTAAAATAGTACTGAAGTCCAAGTCAATCCCAACTTACTACAATTTAAACAGCAAAGTTATACTCAAACACAAAGTACCTGAAACATGCTCTCCAGAACAGCAATCTGTGGTGACAGACAAACTTTCCATAATGATTCCTCCCACCAGATGACATTCTGGAAAGCAATGCCTGCATACAGCGTGGCCAGGTTTGGGGTGTTTTGGTTCCAGCCTGCCACCTTGGATGTGACACCACAACTACTGACTGCCTGAAACAAGTGCAGGCACAGCTCCTGCTCTCAGTCATCAGAGACCAGGCACAGACAGAGGTGGTTCTGGACAAGGCCATTTCTTCCCTCTCCAACTTTGCCTTAGGTTGACCAGGTAGTACTGACACCCTTTCTCATCTTCATCCCAGGACAGGGGCCTCGGGAGGAATAACCTCTTTGGGGTTTGAACCAAACTTTTCCGAGGGCTCGACTCAGTTTGCAAGGCAGCAGCTGCACAGCTCTGCTCATCCCAGAGTGCTATATGGCACTGCTGAAGGGACTGGGAAAGGACCTGACACCCCCCCAACAGGGCCCTGCTGCTTTCACCAGGTTACTCACTAGCTGAAGTCTCTTCAGAGCCCGGCTCAAAGAAGGTTACTTTTCTTCCATCACCTGGTTTCTTCACTGGGGTCTTAAAAATAAAAGGAAAAGAACTCAAACACACAATATTCCTTTAAAACTTTTTTCCCCCCAAATTTTAAAGTTTTCCAGATGCAGGTGATCTGACCAGCCAAAATTTTAATGAAAAAGTTATTATTCAAAAACATCGATAATTACATTGCTATCAAGAAAAGAGAAGTTCAGTGATTCTTATTCACTGAAGGCCTAAAACTACCACATCCCAGAGAAGTGGTATTAGGAACACAGCTACTCAGAACTAGATACCAGAACAAAGCCAGTTAAACTGCTGTTAGTTACTGGTACTGCTGAGGGGAGCATACCGGACACAAACGAGCACATACATGAAAAGGAGAAAACTAACCCCAGATTTGCTGTTTGAACTCCCTGGCAGTATCTGCCGAATCACCAGCAGAACACAAGGCTCCTTCCCTGCTAAGGGACCCACCAGAGAGACCCATAACAAACTTTCCACTGCAACTGGTGACAAGACTGTGTAAAACTATTGCTACCAGAGGACTGTAACCTATAGGTCTGCAAGTTTCTAAGACCAACACATTGATTATCACAGGTTCTGAGACATTTCATAAAGCAGAAATACATTCATTTAGCCTTCTGATGAGACTTTGATTTACTTGAAAACCCAAATGCTTAATGTATCTAAAACATTGGATATTGAGTATTTTTTCAGAGAGCAGTCCCCTCAATACAATTGTTTCCTGGCTAGGGCAGAGGGAATGAACTTCCTACCCTGTTACTGCCTTGCAAATCTGCTTCAGTTTCAGCTCAGCCTTTGCTGCAGCATTAACCAGCTGCTGCTTCCTCAACACTCACCTTCTCTTCTGTCTTTAACGCTGGTTTTGGAGGTTGAGGTTGAGGGACTTTGAAACCTAAAATTTCCAACATATTTTCAGCTGCATTGCGTTTAGCAACCTTTTTGTTCGTGCCCATTCCTTCAGCTGTGTGTACACCAACTTTCACCTGGACAGAAGAGGAAGAAAACCCAATTCTTAAGCAGCAGTATGGGGATTCTCTTATTAGTGATCTGTGTCTCAAGCATGCCGTGAGTCACAAAACAGTTCAAGTGATCACTGTTCTAAGCAAGTTGTCATTTATTATCAATGATCATTGGCCTTCAAGCACGAAAAACCCAAACAGAAGTCACACAAAGAATTGTGTTTCATCATCTCATCTTGGGTACCCAGGTTAGTGTTAATAAATCCTATGTTACAAAACATAAGCAGCTTAGTATCTCTTAGCAGAACATTAATACTCCTGTTAATTAAAACAGGCAGTTACAACATAGACTATTGGTGCCCTATGCAATTTTTTTTAAACATGACTCAGATCACTTTTCTTGAACCTTTATCTTCTGTGAATGTAGCCCACTACATATTTTGTTAAATCACGTCACGGAAATCTGTTAAGTCTGTATATCATCATGACAACCTGACCGCCATAAGAAAAAAAAATGAGATGCCAGCCACACCACCAGATCTGTGCAATGGTCACACCAACCTGCATCACGAACTCCCTGCGCCTGGGCAGCCCACGTTCTGTGATGAGCATGTACTCGGGTTCCTTCTCCTTCTTGGCCTGCTGTATCTGGGCAAGTCTGCTAATGGGATTCATTCCTTGACCGTATTCTGGACTTGTCTGCAGCTACATAGAACAGTGTTTAGGAAATAAGCCAAACTTTGTGAATATTTGGTTTAATAGACAAAATGCAGCATGACACTGAATTCATTCATCTCTAGATTTTAAAAATAGTGAAATAAAAGTTGCTTAATGAAACACTGTCACAGCCAAAGAGAAATACTGAATTTATCTGACTTCACTGTCACACTTGACCACATGTAACCTACCCTGCTAATAGCTTTACAAATTCTAATCCTGCTATATTAGGAACGACAGGCTTGCAGGAGAATTTGCACAAGCAAAATCAAGCAAAACCTGAAGCTGTAAAGTCTGAGGCCTGAAAGTCAGAGCTTGATTTTTATGCACTGTTCTTTCCTTTATGAGGTTTCTCTTTCATCCTGAATTTACCGATAACTGCTATAAAAGTGGTGTCAGAACCCCATTAGAGTGGGAGCAAAATAGCAGCTCATTTGTTGCACCAGACAGCTGGGAAAGGCTGAGCGGCTGAAGAGTGTTTATAACTGACTCAGAAAAGCCTCTCTGATGATTATTTGCACAGTGAAATTTCCAACCTTTTCTCTCTTACCTTCACTATTGATTTTGTTTTCTTTTTGATTCGTGGCTTCATTTTCTCAACCGTAGGAAGGGGTGGCAATTTTTTCAGTTCTTCTAGGACTGCTATTGCAGCATTTTTCTTTGAGATCTTCTTGCTCTTTCCTTCACCTTCACCCATGAATTCTCCAACTGATACCTTGGTTACAAAACTCTTCATATGGGGAGGACCACTTTCCTTGGTCACCTGTTTCAGAGGGAAAAACTGAGTGAAAGCGTGATAAACACTTATTAAAAATGGCAGGGCACATTGTTTATAGCAAACTTCTCTCAAGAACTAAGGATAAAGAGATTTTAGATTCTCATACAATCCAAAAAGTAAATCATACTCTAATAACATATTCCCACCCAACTAAGCATATACTTTTAAAAGACCAGATGCAGCAAGCAGTAAACAGTATTTACACAAGTCATTAACATCTTATTTAATTTACTGTTTCAGTATGAAAATATGACTGTTCTATTTCATCAGCGTGTACTTCCCCACAGTTAACATCACCTCATTAAATTATCACGGTACAGTAATAAAACATTACAGAGAAAGCAACTCTTTAGGATCTAGCAATTTAGTCCAGAAATTCTGATTTCTGAACTCTGAAGTTCTGAAGAATTCTGGAGACATCTAAGAGATAGCTGCCCACTACAGATTCAGTCTTTTAACTCCATTCATAACACATCATACTCCAAAATATCCATATAGTCAAAAAGTAACAATGAATTAAGAGCTTCCACCCACAATTGGCTTTGTGTGGCAGTGTATTTTTACCAGTGATGCTCAGGCTAATCTGCAATAATTGAAAGTTTCATGTAAAATTTCATAGAACAGTTTCAGAAGCAATTTATTTACACACAATTGCATTTTCTTACTATAATAATTCAGATAGTTGGCTTAAATGTTACTCTGCCAGCTCAGGAAAGCAGCATTATAAATTATTATTTTAGTGAAACAGAGATGCTCCTGTGGAAGCTCCTGATTTAAGATAACTGAAATGATCAAGGAGGGGCAAAGAGGCAGCAAGCAGCCATGCCAAAGGGAAAGGAAAGTCAGATGCACATGAGGTCACCTCATGGCAAGAAAAGAAACTACTTGTGAGATTCTGCACCTCATGGGTAGTCCAGATCAGTGCTTAATTAAGCAAATACTTCCATATGTGTCTTTCAGAGAGAGCTCTACTCTTTTGCCTCGACTCTGCGCTTCCATGTTCTAACCACTAATGCGGGGTTGTGTTTCGGTTCTTCACTGTAATTTTTTTTTTCAAAAAAGCTTGGAAAAAAGATTGCACAGACAACACAGCGTAGCTGTTCACTCCACATGATCGTTTTAGGGCATGAATTCGTGAACAGGTAGATTTTTCTTTTTTCTTCCCTTTACCATATAAACTCCAAGACAATCAGGGTGACTGTCAAAGGTAAAAGTGTATTCACAACTAACAAGACACGTTAAAAGTCAGTTGTTTGGGTTATCTAGGAGAGACTCAACTTAATGTGTACCCTTAATAGTCTAATAAAAACAAATCTAGAGCTTGTAAAATAAACATACCTCAAAATTCACAGGCAAGTTCCTTTTAAGTGCAATCTCAAAAACTTGGCTTATTTCAGATTTATTGAGATTTTCATCATCTGGTTCTTTTCCGTTAACCTAAAAGAAGCATACTCTATTTAAAATAAAGATCCTATTAAATTGAATTTTATCCATTCAACCACTTCACTGAACTCTCCAAATTTTAAGTACTCTAACCTTTACTGCCATATTACGTGAATGTGGAGAAATGCAGCACACATACTACAGAACTGAATCTTAAGAAGCTCATTAAGGTGTATGTGTAAAAGGTTGCAAACCTTCATATTTTTATGTGCTCATTACAAGAAAGAACAAATGGAATAAATGCCAATAGGTTTAAAAATGTGTTTAAAGAAAACGAAATCGAAGTGCTAAGTGAACTGATTTCCAAGTGGAAGTACCTTTATGAAATACAATTTTCATATACTGATTGGACATTTGCACCAAAAGCGCTAAGACAGGATCAGGTAAGAGAAAGGGCAGGAAAAATAAAGATTCTGAGAGTGGGACCAGTGTGAATGAGGGATGGCTGACAAGCCCCGGGCACAGTCCTGTCTTTTCACATGCTCCCTGTAAGTGCTTCATCTGCAGCTTTGTTCTCTCACGTCAAGAACATCATATCAGAAACTTGCCCTAAATCAAACGCTGACCATCTCTGAGAGCTCAAACCTGCTAGGACAACAGTGCCAGCGAAGCTTTCCTACAGGCACATCTATGTATCTCCAGGTGAAACTTCGATTGGGATTCCAAATACATCTTCACTGATGCTGGCATCAGCATGAGCTAAGGCATGTCAACAGCAACAGAGAAATTTTAAGACTAAGTGTCCAGCAGTGATATTGGAAGGATTATGATAAAGATGAACAGCAACAATATCACCAATTTTATCGTGCCACAATACTAGTTATGCAGCCAGGTAATAAAAATTATTTAAGTATCTTACTGGAGCAGCAGCAGGGGAGCTAAGCTAGAGAGCTTTCATAGATTAAAACTTGTTTGATGGCAGCAAACATCCCCCATGTCTGCTATTAACAGGTTAGTTTAAAACGTGAAGGATTTTTTTATCCCATCAGTTAAGACAATCTCCCATCTCAGAAAAAAAATAATTAGTAAAATTAATCTGAAGTTTTCACTCCTCCCACTGTTCCATCAGACTTCCCACTGTTCTTACGGGCTGACCTTGTCCGTCAGGCTTGAGCTGCAGGGGAGCACGCTGGGCACAGCCCTGGCGCTGCTGGTGCCAGTGGCAGAGGCAGAGCAGGTCCGTGTGGAGCTGTCCCAGAGCACTGCTCCGCTCCGGAGCCGAGCCAGCGGCAGCCGCACCTGGCACAGCCTCGCACCCGGCACCGCGTCCCGTGTGGGGCAAAACCGGGCAAAAAGGGGCAAAACCGAGATCGAGTACAGCAGTCTAAAGTCTTGATCATCATCTCCCAAACCCCACTGCCAATGCAATTGCTAAATTCAAAGGGAATAGCAGCATATTCCCAGGAGCAATACTTGAACTCCTAAGGCCACGTTCACTCCAGCATTGCCAGGGTCTGTCACTGCGCTCACCCACCAACACTGGCATAACAACCTCAATTACAATTCAGTTACAATTACTTTTCCTCTCCTTGTAATTTCAGATACATTCTAGTTTTTCAAATTCCTACGTTTTTCTTTGTGAAGATGACCAGGACTTCTCTTTATTGGATTAAATTTTTGCCATTTAATATCCTCTCAAGAGAATACAATTGATAGAATGGAATTATTTGCTCTATTGCAGTGTGTGTTCTTAACACATTTCAAGTCTGTGTGCACAGTGCAAAATGAAGGTTCTTTTCCTCAATACCTTTATCTAAAAAGAGTGAATTATTAGCAAAATAATCAGTAACAGACTATAGCTATTTTACAGATTATTTTGCCTCTACTTGAGTTCTGGATCAGTTTATTTCATAAAGCCAAAGTAACCATACACACACACTCTCCCCCTTTCCCTGCACACTTCAAGGCAGGTGATGCCTAAAGTTTGCTTTTGAAGTATTTTGCATGTTTGCATTGACTAAACTCACCAAGAATTATGTGCCTCTAAATCTGAATGAGACCCCAAGCATTTACCACTCTTAGCTCTCATCACATTGTTCAAGGAACTCCTTCCACATGCCCTTCCTCAAGACTGCTTATGAGCAAATGCTGAACACCCGAGGAGGTGCTGCCCAGAACTGCACTGATTAATCACAGCCATCAGTCTGAGCCTGTTCTTCCACATTAAGGGTATTAAGAGCAGCTGATATTTACCAAGTGAGTTGGCAACAAACACAGAAGCAAATTTTGAGGCAAAATTAGAATCCCTGCCTAAGAATCATGCTAGGAAGTCCGGCTTTACACGTTTCCTAAGCTTTAAATCAATGCTTTATCATCTGTCTTTGAATATGCCAAGTAACCCCATCCTGCACCTTCACCAGCACGTCCAACCCTGGCCACACCGAAGGTCCTCATGAGGTGTCCCACTGCAGCCCCCTCTCAATGCAGAGCTCTAACATTCAAGTGAGTTCTTCACGCAGGGCTTGGTCCAGCCAAGAGCTAATACTATTACATTTTTTTTCCTGCCACTTGCTCCTAGATTTGCAGCCCGAAAAGGTGTGGGAAATGGTCGTTCTTTCCCTTAAAGTCTAACCATTTCATTCAATGATTTCTTCTTAGAATCACAGAACCATTTAGGTTGGAAAAGACCTTTAAGATCACTGAGCCCAACTGTTATTATGCACTGAATATTTTCTAATTTAAAAATGCAAGAGAAAAATTCCATAAAAATAAAAATTTGTAAAAAAACCCAAATAATTTTTAAAAATTTAGAAAATTACTCTCCCTTAAAACACATTAGTTCAAACTTCAGAATATTCTATTTGCACAAGCATACACACAAATGGGATACACCAAAGTAACTACATTTAAAACGAAAATTACTGGCAACATCAAATGACTGGTAGGAAGTATCAGGATTATGTCTGCTTGTGAAATCTTCATTTGCCTCCGTCGTATACAGGCATCTTTAACAGCATCTCTCATGACCTCACACTCCTGTATCCTTTCAGGCCCCTGCCTCACTGCATGCAGGAATGAACAGGGTTCACTTAGCACCACAACCTTCCTTATTCTACCTTCATCTTGGCAACAGTGAAATGCTGCTACAAAAACAATTCCCTCAGACTTTCCTAAAACTACAACAGTTAAAAGCCACAAATATCAATGAGTTCAAGTACCAAACTTTAAGTGACAACTTGATTTATTCAAGTATTTGTTATAAACCAGCATCCCCTGTTCCAAGGCCCACTCTCCTTTTCCTAAGCTGCATTTCCTACTGCTCCTTTTACAGACAAGTCAAATATAAACTGAAATACATGTAATAATGAAAATAAATGTAATAAAATTACAAATGCAGTTTTCTCAGGGTTAAGACACCATTCAGGTCCTGTTTTCTTAATAAAATAATTCTCCCTTCTTGCAGTCTCTTGCATCATTTACTTCCTCTACCTCTGGATTTACACCCCTCACACAGAATGAGACATCCTGAAACAACTGCAGTGTTTGTTCTGAAGACCTCACATTATCCAACTCTGAAACACAATTCTATACATTTTCAGAAAGTCACCTGTACTGAAGCACTTCTAAAACAGTGAACAGAGAATAACAATTCAGTGACATGTGAGCCCTGCAGAGCTGCTCTCCCTGGGTTTGTGCTCCCTGAGGGGGAAAAGGGCCCATGAGAGCAGCTTATCTGTTATGAGGATGGGTGCAAAAAGGGGATGCTCTGCACCACTGACACAGAACAATATTCCAGAATTTGGGGTTCCCAGCACTGAAGGGAAACATCCTCCTCTGCTTTGGCCTCTCCTGCATGAAGACCAGCTGGCTCCTGCCCACACTCTGCCAGTCACCAGTTCAGATTTCAGTGCAGGGCTCACCCCAAGTCCCAGCTCCTGTTCCGAGCATCACTCTCTTTTCCCAACAGCATCTGTAATCCCTAGGAGCCTCCATCTTTCAATAATCTGCATTCCTCCAGGAGAGCTTTCCCTTACCTGAAGCACCTCCATCAGTGCCTCCCAAGCCTCTTCCCTGAACTGTCAGATCGAGTGCTTTTGCCCAGTTACCTGGGCAATGCTCACTCCCACACACACCAAGTTTTAACTCAGTGTCCCTTGACTTCACAACACATTTCCTCAAGCCTCTTGCTCTGCCATTCCTGGTAGTTCCCAGCTATTTTTTTCTCAGTCTGAGACCCCTTGTTACCTTCTTGTCCAATTCTTCATTTTCCTTCTTTCTCAGCACACAGCCAGACTCCATATCCAGCAAGTTCTCACACTCCCCAGATTGCAAGTTACAGTTCTGTCTTTGGCCAAAGCAGCCAAGATACATGGAGGGGTGCAGGCTCCCAGCCAGCCCAGCAGCAAAGCAACTCCTGTGCCCACAGTGAGACCTTCTGCCTAAAGCCACTCAACAAAAAAGCATGAAAAACACAATAACGGTATTGGAATGGAAAGTGCTGGGCAGCCATAAATATATGAAGGGATAAAAACTGACTTCTTATATTCCTATCAAATGTGTGTACGAGTTTACTACTTCCACGCATTTCCTGCTCTTCTAGAACTTCCATGGTTCTTTTCAAACCATGTAGGGATTTTGCCCACGAAGTAAATCCATGCCTGAATTTCATGTTGCCCATTTATGCACTTCTTCAGAAGTTTGTGTATGATCTGTACCTGGTAAGATAATAATTCCTATCTATGGTTCCAGTGCTCATATCTGACAGATGTCTACAGCATTGCTGTGGAAAAATATGACAGTAAAAAAATTAACATAACTTAATCTGGGAAAATTCTAGTTCCATAGAAATTTACGATTTTAAATCAAAGTGTTTCTATTGACACAAGTAAGTCACCATCGCTACACAGAATTAAATTTCCCAACTGTCCCCTTCCTCTCAAAAGGAAAAAAATCTATAATAATATCCCAGTTCATTCTATCAATTTATGCTTACAACACTAAGATTAATTCCCACCTCTGGTTTCTCAGGCAAGGGCTCATTCTGCAGAACTTTCAGTGCTTTAGCAGCTGCATCATGCTTAGCAGCTTGTCTTGTTCTTCCCTTCCCATGAAACTGCTGCCCTCCAATTGAAAGCTCCACTTGATAAAGTAAAGGCCCGACAGGAAATGGGTAAAAGTACCTGCAAAGAGAGAGGTAAATAAGCAAATGATTTGGCCTACAAAGTAAACAGACACCTAAGTTAGATGTGGGTCAATTTCTCGAATATCAGTAACCACAATTCACCACTGAAGCACTAATTTTAAAAAGCCAAATTTTGATTTAGAGCCTAAAAGAATTTAGTGAGCAACCTTTGAAACAAATATTGACATTCCTTGTTTTACAACAGGAACACATTTCTGACCAAGTGCTACACAAAGACAACATAACCGTGCTTCTACGGACTTGGCAGGCCAGGAAGTTTTGAATTCTAAGTTCCTATGCCTATATAAAATTCTTTAAACTGCAACTTTAATTTAAACAGTTTCAGAAGAAGCATCAAACTGTTTTCTTCAGTTTTGCTTTTAGACTGAAAGGAAACGCAAGAAATATTTACCTAATATTTAGCTATTTGCCTAATGAAGCTGGCTATCCCTGAATGCTCTCAAAAACAGCTCAATTTTCAGTCCAGCTCCCTTGCCCCCAAACAAATAAAGCACTGGAGATAAGGCAAATTACAGATACTGGTGGGTGTACTTCTCCAAAGCTCCTGCCTCACAAGCTGGCCACGTTTCAGCTGAGTGTCTCTGAAAGGGGGACACAGCCAGTTTTCAGAAGTCAGCATCGAGGCACGGGGTGGTGAGAGCAGAGGTTCAAAGGTAGGAGCCTGCAATCCCCCAAGCCAACACCTACCGTGGGGGGTAGGTACCACCTCGCATGGTGTAGTTGTAGGTGGATCTCATCCCCGTGTAAGGGTCGATGGGTTTGTACATGGGCTTCTTCCCCAGTTTCATGCAAAGTGCATTCAACTCCACTGTGGGGGTTACACTGTCTAAATAAAAAGGAATAGAAAGGGTTGGCAAGCTGTCACAAGGAACTGAGACAATTTAAACTCCTATTGCTGGCTCACAGCAGGGAAAAATGAGCTCAACTTTTGCCACATGCAGTATCTTAAATGACTGAATTCCAAACAGAACTGCTAATAAACAAAAAGAGAATAAGTCTATATGATGCACATTAAATCAGCAGCCTAGTACAGTTGTGACAAATCCTGTTACAAAAAAGTGACTTTTCTGGGAGCTCTTTTAGGATTTGTTTTTTATTTTGCTTTTAATTTCTGAAGCTGCTAATTTACCTACATTTATAGCGTATCTAACGAAGTGCAGAAAAAGAATTTTCTGCAGAAAAGAAATTTCTCCAAATACACTTTTAAGTTACCAAACATGCTACATCCCTCCTGTGTCTCTTTTTTACTGAGAATGATCAAATATTTCTCTGTCCTTAATGACCTAAGAAGGATTTTTATGACTCTTCACTTTCAAATTGCAACTGGCCTTGTCAAAAGGCAGGTAAATTCCTACTGAGGGCTAAAATATTTCTCTCAGTGCCGGTATTGTGGGCATGAAGAACTGACTGCCAGTCCATTCTCACTGGAGAAAGAACAGTCAAGTGTCATTTTTTCTACGACAGGTCTCATTGGCTCAGAAATCAGTTGTACTCTAGTACAAGAGGTCTGGTGTAAGGTAATTGCCAAAAGAAAATGAAACTATGGAACAGATGCTCAGACAAAACAAGTACTTGCTAGCTTTTAGCATTTTCACTGTTGACTGTACATGTTTCTAAAGAATGAATTTAGGTGATATCAGAACACAGCTGGCACAAACGAGAAGTTTTAACCCTTGCTGAACACACTAATGCTGTCCCAACAGCTTTGGGCTACATACAAAGCACCCACGTGTGCAGCTGAGATGTGAAGACAGTGCATACAGAATTTTACATTTTAAAAAGGTCTTAAAAGCAACCTAAGTAACATAGCAAACTACAATTTCAATGTTTTTATACAAATCAATGTATATATTTATCTTTAAAGTACAAATTACACAAATTCTGACGTTCTGATCCCATCTCCCACAACATAAATTTCTTTGTGTTTTTTGAAATTAACATTTCTAAAGAAGTCTTTTTTGTCCAGCTTTTGAATTATCCTGTCAGAATTATGTAACTCATTCATCTGCCCACGCAAAAGATTATTCTTTGCTGTGACCAAATTCCTCATGTAGTTTTTTGTTCTTGTTGTTCTTTTTTTAATTAGTTTTTTTTAGGATTAGGATAAACATATTTTTCAGGATCTCCCAGAGTGTTACAATACAAAAAAGTAAGTCAAGCAACAGATTCTTAAAGCCAGAATGATTTGATGGGAAAAAAGTATACTTTAAACTTGTTAATATGATTATATTTATCATGTCACCTACGACAATCAAAGATTAAATCAAGACGAAGTTCTCACAAAACCTGACAATTTCCATTATTAAACAGGCAGAATCACAGTTTTTATTCATCCTTACGCAACTTCAATACATACCAAAAGCAGAAAGGTGTATTCTCTCTACGTATAATTATTTTAAATCAGTTTGTTGTGGCATATACCTGGATTCTTGCCTTCACTACGAGATGGACGAGCCGTAGGCTTAGGGAATTTTGTCCCTTCCAAAGCTTTGGCAGCTGCTGCATGTTGCGCTTTTTTAATACTAGTTCCTTCAGCTTCCCAATGCTGGTCCCCAAGAGTCAGCTGCACTGTAAACACCTCAAAACCAGAAACAGGAATTTTGTAAAAAGCTGCTTCAGAATTCATGTGGTTTATTAGACCCTATTACACAAAACAGTGAGTCTTTCAGTGATGCACAAGTTGAGAATATGGGAATCCAAGCTCTCCTTAACTCCCATGTCATCTCCAGATTTTCAACACTTTGGACATCAACAGGATTTTCCCAATTACCAAACTAAGAATTTCACAACAATTGCAGCTGGCAAGTATCCTGCATGAGATGTGACAGGCTAAAAACTCAGAGCAGTGTGGGGAGAGGTGACAGTCCCAGGAGAGCTGCTGTGCCCATGTCACTGAACAGCAGACTGGAAACTCACCCTTCTTTGTGACATATAACTCCACTCTTGCCTTAATCCTCTGAAAGGTTTTTTAAAGATATTTTTCAGCAGTTTGAAGAAAGTTAAGTTCCCACTGTACCATAAAAGCTTCTACATGCCCACAGGCGAATGAAACACAATTGAACAGATGTTCTGAATGTTGTTCCAATACTTTTTGTAAATGCCAACTCCTTCCCACCTTGAAGCTCATGTGACATTTTGGAAACCCAACTTATTAGTTCCCAGGTACCAGCTTCACACTTCCCTACCACTGATGCTCTGGGGGGCTTTCCTTTCCTCTCCATTACTCTGGATTATTTTGCACCAAAATCACACACTTTGCCTTTCCATTCCTGAAGGTGAAAGAGCATGAGCAGCAGCAATAAGAAACTTGTATGAACATTTACCTTAGAATGAGCTGGACCTTGCTCACTCAGAAGCTTATACTCGGGCTGAATCTTGTTGAAACGGGCTAATTCATTCACAAGACACATGGGGGTTTTCTCTTTGGGGTTTGCCATGTTTGAAGGAGCTGAAAGGTTGCATAAGGTCAGATAAATGAACTGATAACTGTGAACTCCACTACAAATTTTAATTAAAAAAAGAAATCTCAGTGGCTTAGCGTTTAGTTGTCTGCAATGTTGGAATAGACAGCTTTGCTCACTGGCCAAACTGGCAACAATCTATTGAACTCTGGGATTTCTAAGCAATGCTCATGCCTAAAAAGCACCATCATTAAATTCAAGGTTCTAATGCAAGCCAGAAATATGAAGTTAGAAGACTTTGCATACAGCTAGCATCTTATCTAGTACATTTCAAGGACCAAATCTTCCAAGTATTCATCATTATCACTTGCTTTGAATAATTTCAAAAACTCAGTTAATTTCATTTCCCTTCTCCTATTTTCCCCTATTAGCTATTTTTTATTACTCTTTATTTGTTCTACTGCATTTTGTTGGCATAATATATTTATCATTAAACTGATCATAGAAGAACTAAAGATAATAGAACTAAAACTATTCAAACAACAGTTTTTCATACTTAAAACAAGCTAGTGGTAGAAAAGATGGATAGTAATGTTTCAAAAATTTATGTCATACAATTAAAAATATTCTTTACTATTATAAACATATCAATTAATTGCTGGAACTTTATAAAAAAAGTATGCTTCTACCTGTCTCCAACAGATTTCATTCCATAGGGAGAAAGCATTGCAAGCTACTGCAACTGGATAAATATCACTTTTAAATCATGTGTAGGTGCAAGACATCAGGAATATTTCATGCCAAACTGTAAGCATTAAAAATACCTACAGTTATTGACCCTTTATCTTACCTGCAGCTGCATTGGTGGATGTAACTGAAGCAGAGGGCAAAGCAGAGTTTTGGATAGGTCTGCCTGCATTTTCAGAGGGCAAAGAACTGGTAGTAGAAGGAATACTCAAAGGCTGTGAAAGAGATGGGTTCTTATTCAGTATTTGGCTCCCTGCAAGGGCAGCAGAAGGATTCTGAATCTGAACTTGAGACATGTTCACGTCCAACCAGAGCAGATTACTGTAGGCAAACAGCTTTGAATGCAGACAAACTCCAATTTTGGAAGCCAAATTGCTGACCTAAAATGTAAAGATGAAAAACAGGTGATACTAAATATTTAGCATTCGCTAACTAATAATCTACTGAAATTATTCCTCCATCAGTGAAAGGGGAAACAGTGTTCAACCAAGCACCCATTGTTTCCATTTTGTCCAGTTCGTCACTCACACATCCAGTTTGCACCCAATTCCACCCGTACACCCCACTGTGTTTCACACGTCTTTCATTTACAGAAGAGTAGTACAGAAGCTTTATCTATGCTTGTTCATTACTGTCCATCTCTTTTCCCCACCACTGAATCCACTTAGAAAGCAAATCCTGTTACTCACACCCAGAGCCGCTGGTTATACACTGAACAAAGCAACTTCCACAGACAAATTACACTTCATGCATTCTACCATTTAAAGTTAAACTTTTTCACTTGGAGGGCAAGAAATAAATGCAGTCTTTACAAAAAAACTATTTAGAGCATACGTCCTTTATTATTATCATAGACTTTTCCCCCAGGATCACCAAGAATGCCAAGCCACTTATGAGGGGAAAAAGCTGAGGTCCAGCAGGAAATGCTGAAGTAGCTCTGGCTGGGAAAAGCAAAGGTGTAAGAGTTCATAAACTGTATCAGCTACATGTATTCTGAAGGTTACTTCTATTTAAGTCAGGACATGTCTCAGTCACAGTTCAAGCATCAATTTAGAGTCACTCGGCCTTGCAGCACTATAAACAAATGCTGGAAGTGCTCATGGGCACCTACGGCCATTTAGGAAAACCCCCTCAGAGCGCAGGACGCGCCCCAGTCCGTGTGCAGTGCTGGGACAGATCTTTCCTGTGCTGACAAATTAGTATTAGATTTCTCTTACACATGGATGCAAAATTATCCTCATGTTCAGCCAGTGGAACCTAAATAGACACTAACAGGTCAGCTGTCCATATCCACTTACAAGCCACGTATCAATTTATTTATTAAAAATACATTTTACAGCCAAGTAAATCCATTTTACAAACAAAGGCACTCACACGAGCACAGACACAGACCGGTCACCTACAAATCTAATTAGGGCAGCAAACAAAGGTTTATTCTTTCCTAATTTATAGGTGAAAAGGAGAAATAACTGCTCCAGCTACCACCAGGGGGCTATTAGTAGCAACACAACTCAACTAGTGTTCTGTGAGCTTCAAATTCTGAACCTGTGAATGGATTTCCAAATGTGAGAGGAGCAGCAATGAGTCAGAGGGAAGTTTTTAGCTAGTTACTGACAAAACAAGCCTAAGAGGAGAACCTAGATTAATATGTCCACGGACAGAAAGATTTAATTATTTATTAAATAAGAGGTAAGAAGCTACTGGGAAACAAAAGATACACCACCAAATCTACCGTCCGGAGTATTTTTACTTTGGAAAACAACATCATAAACATGTCAGTCATACTACTACCTGGATAACTTTTTTTTACTACAGAGCAAAAATAGTTCAGATCTCATTAGTCCAGAAGACACATATGCAGATTATACTCAAAACAAATCCTATATTTGACTACTAAATTCGCAGCAGTTACACACTGGGTGCATTGTAACTGTGAGAGTGGTATTAGAGAGTCTGTCTAAAGGACTTCTAAGAAATCGTAAGACAAAGAAGAAAAGTATTTAGAAGAAGACTCCAGGGTAATAACTTTACAATCACTAAGTTTCATTCCCAAGAGCATCACTAGAATCACTGAAAATTTTCAGATATAACACAACAATAATAATTGCCTGGCAAAGACTGTACCAAAATCTTGCAGATGAAGAAATGCAATGAAGTCTTGCAACGAAAAAAGCCAACTCTCCTTTTCTGCTGAAGTGCAATGTCTTTTTAAGTAACTGAAGTTAGAGTTTTTAGCCACCCGTTTTGAGAAGACAACAAAATAACAGCTTTCGGTGATGTCAGAACCATCAGGATGTTTCAGATCATGCTGGAAAGGAAGTCTGACATTGTTTTCAGAAAACTTCTACAAGCAGTTTGCTTTTAAAGCAAGGCACTACCTTTCACATATTTGTCACTGCCTGGTTTTAGGAAACCAGGTTTCAGCTTCAAAACACATGGGTGAAAGTGGCTTTGTAGTGGTACAGGGCAGGGAAGAGCAGTGCACAATCCCTGGGGTTTGTTTGCCCAAGAAGGGGGGTCCCTGACAAGGACAGTCCAGTTTGCTTTCGCTGTTTCCAGCCAAATCCCCGAGAAGCTCAAAGCAGAGTTCAGACAGTGCCCAGCTCTCCTCAGGACAGCTCCTCTGTCACAGCGGCACCAGGACACAGTGCAGCCCCTACTCACAAAAATCTGTGGGGACTCAAGGGCACATCCTACTGCTTGAGACAAGCAACTTCAAAGAACAGTCTGACAAAACAAACTGGAATTTGTGTTTGCATTCACAGTTACCTGTGCAGGTGACAATCCTTTAGTTGATTTGTGGGAGATATTTCACTCAGGTAAAAGAACTCACTGTCCATCACTGCACATTTAACTACAGGTTATTTGGGGATTCTGAAAGGGTTTACAGTGCTTTTACAAAGAAATACGCTCTTTACCCTATAACAGGCTTATAAAATTCTAACTACCCAAGAAAAAAGAACAGTAATTAAGAAAGCTGAAGCTAACAACTCATAAAGGCCGTTTCAGTGGACAGAGAAACAAAGATGCCAGAATTTCAGGGGATTTTTCCATGTAATCAGGGGTTAGATACTTCAAATTTTCAAGACACCTACTGGTACAAGTAACTGATCCCTACACAATACTCGAGGTGTTGCTAGAATTGAAGCCCACTCAGATATCCAAGAGAGGTAAAAGAAAAAACATTTTACTCACACAATCTGAGCCAGCAGCTAATTACAGAACTGCTCCTTTCCCACCCTTCCACAGTTACTTTTCGCTAACTCACACCAGAGTATTTGAAGTGTTACCAACACAGTGTTGCACTAGAAGGTTATCCTCACCGGGGGGCGGGAAGGGGTGGCTGCCATCCACCAACTCAGTGACCTATGGACAATACTAAACTTAAATGGATTTCCAGATGACAGAGGACTGCTCATCACTTGTTTTTAGATTTTTATTTTCTTTTGGTGCATCACATTCCCAGAAATTCTGAACACATTAAAATGCAAAGCTCAGGTGTCACTAAGGTAACCAAAGAAATGCACAAAGATGTGAGCATGGTCAGTCCACTCAGCCAAAAAAAATTAAAATCTTCATATATAAAAGAATGCAACATTTTTAGATAAAAGTTTTCTTGGTTTTTTTTTTGTGTTATAATTCACACAGGAGTTGCAGATACAAGCCAGAGGACCAAACAAAAATCAAACACTTCCTGTGGATAACTGTGTTTTACCACAACTTGTCATTTTTTTTATACGATGCAATTAGAAAGGTAAGAAACTTTAATGTTTTAAGTAAGTTTCCAGTACCTTTAGGAGATCCAGAGAGTGAAGATTTGTATTTAGTTCTGAACAGGATATTTATGATGGAGAATACCTAAAAGAAAAAACATAGAGTTAGCATTTTTCTTCCTGAAGGCACAAAAAGATCTTCTGTAGAAATCTCTCACCCTACACTGAGGAGTTTGCCTCATCTATTTGATCACAAGGACTTGTATGACCCTTCCATTACCACTGACAAACTGCTCAACACAGCTGCTTTTCCAAGCAGAATTTCCAACCTGATCCAAGAATCTTCCTTGCTCTTTTCCCAACCTCAAGTGATGTTTCTCACCCAAGCAGTGGAATCTCACAATAGTGCTCTTTGCAGAATTATAAGAGTCACTTGCCAATTTTCCTTCTGTAGTGAGGCTTCCAGTTCTTCTGTAGTGAGACTCTTCTTCCTAAGAGGCCTAGAGATCGGCTCCCAAAATTAGACTCAGACTTTAATTCACAAAGCCAAACCAAAAGCAAGCCACAAACTGAGAAACTCTTGTAGCTATTAATTGCAAAAATTGATATAGATTCTACCTTTTGGCTACATTTCCAATCTAGTGATTTCACTCACAAATAGGCTAAAACCATTTTAGAATAAAATTATCTCAGTGCTGCATATGAAAGCTGTCACTGCATGGACTGCTCTAAATGGAAATCAAACCCTATTTTATTCTGCTTACAAATATAGCACAAAGTGTTTAATCCTTCTTTTCCATGCCTAAGCCAACTGCGTGCAGCTGCCAGCAACATCACTACCAGCCACAAAATGGGGGACATCTCAATCTTGATTAAGGTTAGAAGAGGAAAGAGCTCTTGAATTTACTTCTGACAGGCATTTCACACTCTTAGGATGACTCCCAGGACTGTGAGCAGTTTCCCTGCTGGAACAAAGGAGGATGCAGAGCCTGAAACAGGCCAGCATCACACCTGTTGTTTACCAACAGGAGAGTGAAGAAGGAACACAAGAGGATTACAGTCGGCTCAACTTCTCTTCTAGAGGGTTTTCTGGAGACTAAGCTAAGCATCTGAAAAACAAGGAAACGGATAATATTTACAGGCAGGGTCAAAACCAGGTTGCATAAAGACAACGGAATTTTCTCCCCCAGCCATCCCTGGTGGCCCTGCCAAGAATGAACCCCTCGACCTCAGCAGAACAAGCGCAAGGGGCTGGGCAGGCAGTGCCCGCTGGTAACCATGGTACATACACCACTGATGGGCACCAGCAGAGTGGAGAAGAGTTACAACCAACACCACTTCCCAGCACAAGCCGACGCTGCCAGGCTGCTTTAGAAAAAGCCCTCACCATCCTGAGATGCAGCAACGAAGAACCAGCCCGAGCGAGGTCTGCCCTAGTCCTGCTCTGTACTCAGACACTGAGCCCTCAGCTGGAGCCCTGCACCCATGTGGGGACCAGGCTCCAGGCAGAATCAAAGGAGGAAAAGCCCAAAACACTCAGCTTCAGAGAAATATAACCTATAGGAAAACTACTAAAGGATTTGAACCTGTATATTCTGAAGAGGAGAGGGCTGGCTGGGGCCTGAGAACCAAAAGTTCATGTACTTAAAAGGATTTTGGAGTGGAAAAGAACAAACCGTTCTTTATGGTTAAAGTGACAGAACGAGAGGCAACATGCTTAAAAGTGCATCCAGAAAACCCTTTCTGATAGTAATGGTCACAATGAAGTAACCTGCTTTGGGTGACAGAGGGGTCCCCCGCTGGTGGCAAGCTGTAAGTCATTGACAGACATCCACGAGAATGAGGCTGGCACACGAGACACTGCAGAGGGATGGACGGACCACTTCACTCTGAGTCCCTCTCGGGCTGGATTCCCAGGACTGAACACACTCCTGTGCACCTGGCTGGACTGACACACTTCTGTCTCTTATCCCAGGGACACCGGGGCCTGGTTGTTGTTAAACAACAGGTTTGGCAGCACAGGATCTCATGTGGGTCCTGCCACAGGCTGGCTCTGAACTCTGAGAAACCACTTGCAAATACAAGAGACTAAACCCTCAAAGAAACAGGTTTCATTAATTGTCAGGACCAGCACACAGAAAGGCTGTTCTGTTCTTCAGGAGGTGCAGACTCAAAAGGCTGCAGGTTCTGACACTCTTCTTGTGCCTCTTGTTAGGAACCGGCCGTGTCCCCCATTCCCACCCTGTGTGCACACACTCACTTCTCCTGCTCCACCAGCACCAGGCAGAGCAGCCCGAGAAGCAGGACAAATGCCAAACACAACCACCAAGTTCACGTTACAAGGGCTTCCTGACATCATCAAATACATGTGTGACAAACAATATCCAAGAAGCAGGTTTAGCCATAGGAAATGAGATGTTAAAGGAAGCACTGATTCCTCTCTGAAGAGCAGATGCTCCATGACACAGTGCACCAGGGCAGTCACCAGCCCATGGCAGCCAGAGCAAGGCATGTTCCTTGTTCCTTATCAACAAAAAACCGCTCTCAAGCAGGAAAGTTCATTTATCCTCACTTCACAGATGGGCACCCAGAACACGAACCCCAAACCCAAAGGGTGTGGGCACCCAGGGGGGTTCAGCTCACAAAGCTGAAGGGGGTGTGCAACACACGGCCCTGACCCCGACCCCCTCCCCGTGAGGCCAGGCAGGACAGTCTGGAGCTGTGTGAGAGGGACCAGGCCCAGCTCACAGCAGAATCCACGGTCACCCCACACACAGCCCCACTAGTGAACAACAGCATTTTCTCCCCTCGTTTACAGACTGGGAATACATCAGTGTGTTCACTCCTAGATAAAACAGTGATTAGAACGATTCCCTCTCTCCTCCTGCTTTTAAGGAGTTTTAAATAACTCCGATGTGGTGGCTGAATCTCTTTTGTCCCACTCTCAACTATTTTGAGGCACAAAAAATAAATATCCACAAACTCTAGGAGATTTGTTGAGATGCTTTGTTACTCAAAATACCTTTGAAAAACGCACATTAGGGGTAGGTTTGTAACATACAGCATAAAATTTTCAAGCTGCTGCAACAGTGTTTAAGAGCATCTATTTACAACTGGAAAGTCTAAATAAATACTCACTATAAATTGATAAACAATGACTAAATTTTACAGACTTAAGGCTATTCACACAAAATGTAACATACTGGTAGAACAATGTTTTCTTCTTAGATAAATTTTCTGCAATATTTCCGCAAGACAGGGTCCACCTCAAAAGTAACACTGTAGAAAAAGATGCTGCTCCTTTTGGTAAGGGCACAAACACTAAATGTTATGCCAAGTAGTCTGGGAGCCAAGATATGGATTATTAATAAGAGAAGAAAAGCTAAAATTTGAAAGTAAAAGCTGAAGGAAAAGAAGGAACTAGCAAACATACATATTAACCAGACAGTTCCAAACATAATGCAAATTGATAAACCAGGAAGTGATATAATGAATAGACACTTAACTGTTTACTTCTAGCTCAATTAGTGTTGTGATAAAATAGTTCACAGATTTCGGCTTTACTCCCTGCAGTAGAACAGGTAACAAAACCCACAGACACTGCTGAGAGCCAACATGCCCAGATCTCCTTCACTGTCCCGCGGCATCTGTAGCACCTCTAACGAAATAACCAACCCCTGGCAAGGATCCTGCACAAAGCAACCAGAAAAAGGGCTTTCTGAATGTTCACTTGTCTCCAAGACAAAGTTGATGTTCTTCAGAATGATCTGAAAGGCACAAAATTTCCAGTTTTGCTCTGACTTTGTACAGTCACACCACTCCAAATTTATTTCAACCTATGAATAATTTTGCCACAAAACACATTTTGACTGACTAGTACTGATAGTGAAAACATGATTCATGATGTTATGAAAAACTCTGAACAGAGTGGCTGCGTAAAATAACAATATAAAAAGGAATTGTTTCTTGCACACATCCTGTTAGAAGAGTTTTGAAATAAGTTTCTTATCCAACTTCAGAAAATAGAAAATACAGTAAAAAATTCAGCCCCTTGTCTCCTTACATTCTCATCAAGATGTGACAGACTTTAAGTGAATCTCTGTAAAAGTTAGAACAAACAAATTTGTCGCATGTATGAGATAATCAACAGACAAATCAGAAATCACTTTGTTACACTGCAGCCATAGCTGCACAATCAGAACTCAAGTTCTCATGCCCACTAGTATTAAAAAAAAAACCAAACCCAAAACATTTCCTCCAGTTTGAGCAAGAGAACTGTGCACTACACTTGCATGTTCTAGTTAGAAAAAACAAGATTTTATAAATATACCATTCCAAAAGCAGACAACAGATTTCATTCAGATATTTTATTTCACTGATATATATACATATATATATATACACCTAGCCTTCACTGACATTCCAAAGGATGTTCCTCCCAGGTTTGCCTTAAAACTGCCAGAAAAGCAATAACAAAAATACCCAACAGATGAATGCATTGTAAAAATGGCTCTGGCATTACCAGGTACAGCATCCCCTGGATGGGCAACCCAAACCCGCACTATCTCTAGGACAGACAAAGGCAGTGGAAAGGTTTAAACGGAACTTGTTGCTTTACATCTCCCGAAAAACTAGTGTTCTGCTCAGGAAACAGGGAGAAGTGACCCTGGAGTGGCAACGGCTGCCAGACCCGGTGGGAACGAGGGGAAAGCCGGGGATGCCCGTTCAGCTGTGCCTGCGTGCTGGGAAACCCGGCCAGGAGGGGCTGGCGCAGTCCCTACTGCTGTCACCGCATCCGCACGTGCTGTCCCAACAGTCCGACCAGTCTGGTTCGGACTTGGGAGTTTTGGTACCGCCATCCTCTGCCCCGGGGTCCGCAGCCCGGGAGCGCTGTCGGGCTCCGGGCACTCCGGGGGCCGGCGGCTGAACCGGCTCTGCTGCCACGGCCCCTGCGCCGGGGGGCCCCCGCTGCCGCCCCAGAGCCGCGCCGGGGATTTCGGGCAGAGCGGGGAGAGAGCACCCCCGACCCACGGCACCGGGGTGCGGTGCCACCGCTTCGGGACCCCCGGAGCGCCGCTGTCACTGCCCGCG
>VZTD01005127.1:2067628-2095867 GCA_013397725.1 Rhagologus leucostigma
GGGGCCGGGCGGTGCAGTCCCGTCCGCCGTCGCTTCCGGGCCCGGCCCGCCCGTTCCGACCCCGGCCCGCCCGTTCCGACCCCGGCCCGCCCGTTCCCCCGCCGCTCCCCGGAGCCCGCACGGCCTTTCCGTGCACGGAAAGCGGCGACACTTACAGTTTTTTTCCTTGCATCTGTGCGCTCTGGGAAGAGAAACGTGAGACGAGCGAACGCAGCCGTTGCCGGGGGCCGGGGCGAGGCGCGATGGGCACGGGCGGTCACCCAGCGGGGCCGAAGCAGGACGTAGCGCAGATGTCACCAACGCACCCTGGGATGAGCATTTAACAAACAAAAATCTCAAATTTCAAAACACGCGAGTGGGAAGGAAAAGTGATGCCAACTTTAGAAAGATCCACAAGTAAACCCGATAATTCCAGACCTGCAAAAGCCTCAACCCCTGGAGTGCACAGCTGCACACAGCTGGCAGGAATTCACCCAGCAGCCAACCAGGGCATACCGTGATTCGAGCTCTGCCTTTGAATCTACCTGTTAAAATGTGTGTGAGCCACACCGGTTTAGCTCCCGTACACACCTGTAATCTGCCCACTTTGCATCTATCCCCACTGTCCACCCCGCACTGCAATAATTACCTGTCACTACCGTACCCACAGCTCTCACTTTTGTATCTGCGGAAATCACCGCCTGCAGTGAATCCATGTACAGGAGCTGAGAAAAAGCCCAGATAGGGCTGTATTTATTTTGCATTAAGAAAGCAAAACTCCCAGCCTGCCAGTACTGAAGTCTCTGATTTCTAGTAACTTCCCAGGTTTCACACAACGGAGCCTTTAGGCACAGTCCTGGTGCTGCAGGACCTGCAGCTCCTGGCAGAGCAGTGGCGTGGGTGCAGCTGCCCATCAACTCCCGACAGAGCTGGGGGCCCCCTGGAGCCCAGGCACCGGTGCAAGGAAAATGCCCCACAGGATTTAAATACATTATCATTAAGTTTTTTAAGTCAAGTGTCATTAAATGTTTCAAAACCAACCCTTTTCTTAACCCCCAGGAGTTCTCAGAGCAGCACAACTGCTTTCACAGCAGCCCTGCAGGAGCTGCAGCCCATCTCTGCTGGGCACAACAGAACACCCTGGCAGGAAAATACACAATAAGAACCTTTGGGATCAGAAATATTTTATCTTTTTCAATAGGTAAAAATACATTTTAAGTAACAAGGTGACACTTACCCCTGCAGCATCAATCAACTGTAGTTGAAATTAGAGAAATTAGAGATTAGTAGAGAAATTAGTAATTTCTGCCACTGTTCAGCCCCCAGCATTTACTGACTGACCACAGGGAACTGGATTCCACAGAGACTGCAAAAGGCTTCAGTTTGTGCGAGGATCACAGCAAAGCCAAAAGAGAATAAAATATAATATACCTACACCTAATATATAATATACACCTAATATACCCAATATACCTAAAACTCCGTATCCGTTTCTGCATTTAAAACTGACATGGATCCCAAAGATACCATAAAGAAAATACATCACACACTGAAAATCAACAATGTAGCATTGAAAAGACATTCTCCAGTATAGAAGGATATAGATATATATCCCACATCACATTCAAAGACCTAGTCACGTGTTCTTGTGGTCTCTTGCATAATAATATGTGCTGTTAGATGCTTTTATTATTCCAAGCCAGCAACAGTCACACTTCAGAAGGAAATGAAATTTCAGCTGCTGTGCAATCACTTCTGCAAGGCTCAGTGTTGTCTGTTACGGAACAGAAAGTTATGTGGAGACAGTGAATTCCAAAGCTAGATTTTGTTTTTTTCCCAGACTGAGTTACAGTAAAATTCAGATTTATGTCCTCTTCTTCCAGAAAACTGTGACTGTCTGGATAAGCGCAGTGTCTGCACAAATGAGACAAAAAGTATCAGCAGCCAGATCACAAAACTGAATGTAATTAAAGGAAATACACATGTAATTCAAAGGCCCAAGGAGCACTTGGCACACCGTGTCAAATATCCAACACATTTGTTCTTTCATTTGAAGGACATTTACTCTTCTATCATGTGAATGATTATTAGTTATTCAAAAACATTCAATAGACTTGTTCACTCTTCTTTATGCATCAGCTTAAACAAGGACAGACTTTTATAAAATACTTTAAACTTTCATTTTCTTGTATGAAGGAAGCAGTACTGTAATAACAGCATTTTCAGATGTTCGTAGAGAAATCTGATATTTGTTATTAATATATTTTCTTCCTTGAATACTTACTTCAAAATACCCCTTATAACAGCTACAAAACCAAGACTGAATTTCCTTTCACAGCTTTAGAAAACAAAAACTTTTTACTAGGAAGCTACATAGATGAACTAGTTGTGCTAAACCCCTGCTATTCTGCTTTCCTGACACATTACTCATTTGTAACAAAGTATCTTTTACTTTCCCTTAAGATTTATTGCCTTATTATTTAGGTATTTTCTTTGTTCTCATCTTGAATGCAACACAGTAAGTCCAGCATAAGCTTCGAGCTCACACGAGTTAGAAAATTCCTATTTTGAGAGAGAATTCTTAAGCCCTCAGTCACTTTGCCCAAGCTGTCACCAGCAGCCACGGAGCCTTTCGTGTCCTGTCTGGGCCCTGTCCCCAGAACACCTCACGTTTCCTCTGCATTACAGTAAAGGCAAGAATGACTTCACTCAAACGAGTGAGGGTAGAAAGCTAAGGGGGAAAAAAAGCATTGATGCTGCTTTCTGATAGCTAGGTAGAGAGATTCTGAGAAACAGAGATTTCAGTTTTCCCAGAGGAGCTGTGCCTAGAGCACCTGCATGTGAACAACTGCACAATTCCCAAAGCAAACGCCTGGAATGGGAAAAACGCCTGTGGGATCTCTGCTGAGGGCTGGAAGGATGGGCACTGCTGCTGGATGGAACTGACAAATACTGCTGTTTCTGAGCAGAAGGATCAAGCTGTCTTCAAAAATCACTATCTGGCCTCATCAGAGAGCTGTTAGAAGGAAACGTCTGGCGGGCTGGGCGGGTGACTCTTATCTTAGCACATATGTACGTGAAGGAACAGAGAAATAGAACTCTGCTTTAGTATGTGCTGCCAATGTGCAGCAATACTGGGAGTATTGTGGCCCCTTCACAGCCCAAGAAAACAAGAAAATACACTGGTCTCGAGGGGGATTAGGTTTTGGAGTTTTTTAAACCAGCAATAAGATATTTTTTCTGCTACAAAAGCCTCAGGACATTATTTACAAGCTGGCAATCACAACTCAGTCAGTAGGCTCTAAGAAAGGACAGTAGATTAGTTCTATGGTGTTAAAAGATCCCAAAACAGGCATCCCTTTGGCCACTTCACACTCAGAAAGAATCAAGCAGTATTTTTCCACTTGAATTTGAATAATCTTCTACCATTATCAGCTGCCGAGTAAGAACTGGCTCCTTGTTTTCAGAAGATCTCAGTGATGGACAGGAGTTCACTGTCTTAACACAGAATTAGATGCTCCCAAGTCCTTCGAAGGTCCACTGATACCACGTGTTCCCAACCTGAGCTTTCCAAAGAAACTGGTGTTTGCCCAAATGTCCAATAAGGAAGGATGGCCTAGAGAGGTTTGACAATCTTGCAAAAAAACTGTTACAACATTGCTTCATCAGCTTCCACAAAATTAACGGATAAATGTAGGTGGAACTTTGCCTTCCCAATCCTGAGAACAGGAGGTGTCAGGAGGGGCAGTGAGGTCCCTCCTTGATGCAGAGAGGGCACTGCTGATGGCCAAAGTCTGCACTGCACCAAGCAGTTCACTGCCCCAAAGGGTAAGTGCTCTGCACAAACCCTCCTCACCTCATGAAACCTGCAGAATGTGTTGGGACTAAAGATCACGGCACCGGTGGTGCCACAGCCACGTCTACACAGTCTGAGTTACCCAGCTCTCACTGAAGTACAAACAGGGTATTTGTTGACCTGAAGTCACTTAGGCACTTACTCACATCGAATGTCTGTTGGACAACCAAGTCCCATGTTGCAAGGAGTGCCAAGAACATCAAGATTCACTGGTAATTTTCCATTCAGAGCTGATTTTTCTTTGGCTACCTCTCAAAAAGGTTCTGGCTTGTTGCTGTGAATCCTGTCCAGTTCCATCCATGCTGGTACTGGTAAGACAAGAAAAATCTGTTCCCTTAAGAATCTCAGCAACCTCGTAGTTTCTAAGAAGTCTTGCTTACAAGTGCACAAATGAGATGATCTAAGGTGAGCCCCCGAACGCTGCTGAGTGCCACAGAGCCCCTCCCAGCATGCGCAGGACAGCGGCTCGAGGACACACAAAGGAGCACATCACATTCCAGGGACATGGCCACCAGTACCAAGTCCAGTTTGGTTCCTCGAGGCTGACAGGAAAAAGTCTGCAAGTTCTCTAGAACTGTTCTCCATATTATCCATGGAAAAGGACAAATCTGCAGAGCAGAGCTCCGAGTATCCCTTTGTCCCGCAGGTTTTGAATGACCACTGCTCCATTAACACTGATACTCCAGGCTGGTTCAGCTCCTTGCAGATGTCACAGGTGTCCCTGTGTTCCAGCCTGGCTGTGGCATTCCTGCTGCCAGGCACTCCGGACACCCAGAACACAGCACAGGCTCTCAGCAGCACTAAGGCAGATGCTCCTCAGGATCAGCACTGCAGGGCTTCACTCTGAGAACTGCTTCTACCTCTTCCCTGTGAACAAAGGGGACCCGACACTCCGTGACAGACCAGGCACAGGAAAACCTGTTGGTGCTGACTCCTTCAATACTTTTTCAGGCACTTAGTTATTTAAATCCACTGTCTAACAGGCAACTAATTTCTTTATATATGAAGAGCTATGGCCACAATGCACTCTCACACAACAGCCACAGGTACCAGGAAGCCTGAAAGAAAGTTGATTCTGCCATGCTCATCCCTCAGTAAATTCAGCAGCTTGCTTGACATAAGGCCCCACTCCACACGCATTAACTAATGCAAATACAAAACACGAGTCCTAATTTGAGTCACCTGCACAGTGTCTGCGGACAAATAACTAAAACAATTCTGTCATGTATGACACTGCTTAATATCACATAAGTCTGGGACTTCACTCTTATTCAAGAGTTTTCCAAGCCCTATAACTCAATTTATTTCTATCTCTGCAGAACCAGTGCTCTGAAAGCCCAGTCTGGGAGCTTGGTGCCCAGGCCCCCTGAGAACAGGCAAAGCTCAGGCATTTACCTGCTCACTTCAATAGCCACAACCAGGAGTTCAACTGATGCACTTCAAACTCAGGGCCACCAAACCTAATCAGCACATTTTTGAGGAGACAGGGAGAACATCCGAGTTAAACCCAACTCCAAGATCACTGCTTCAGTTTTAATACAATAGGAAAACCCCACCTGGAGCCTGATCCCTGCTCCCAGGGAAGACCACTTGCCCTCACTGCATGGTACTGACGTGACCTGTTCCAGAAGGGATGTTCCTGTTGGCGAGTATCAAGAGTGACAATAGCTCTGGTCTCCTCATAAAGTTCTAGATCTGCTCTGTATGATCCTACAATGTACTTACACTATTAAAGAAAAACCCTCACAGTCCCACTATTTTATATTCTATCCTAAGTGTAAAACATCTTTTTTTAAAACAACTACATTCTTCTAAAACAGTAAGTGCACAGTGACAGGCATTTTAAACAAGTACTTCTTATTTATTCACAATTTAGATAAAGTTTAAGGAAAGACAAAAGAAATACAAAGGACAACATTAAAATGAAAAGGAATTTTAGTGACTGAAGTGAGTTTCTACAGCCAGTGCTCTCCACACATTTCCAAATATTATCCAAACACTGCAGATGCAGATTTCAAATAAATCCCATAACAAACCGCTATGACTATTCCCTTTGAAATTAAACTGGGAATGGAAGTTAGCCACCTTTATCTATGAGTACACAAACCATCAAATTCCTCAGTTTCAGCTTAAAGCCACACTTATCTTTTACAAGATGGAATCTGCAATACAATTTCAAGCAGCTTTTTCATTTTGTCTGAGCTCTGCTATAAAAAAGTCAGTGTCAACCTTCTGCATAACAAACCGGCTTTTGATCTTGCTTGTGGAGTATCTGCAGTTCAGAGCAGACTCACACTTGCAGCTTGGAGGTATCCTTGGAGATACTGCAATGCTTCTGCATTCAGGCTGGTGCTCAGCATGGACAGAACCTGAAAGCACAGGGCGCAGCAGAGGTGTCAGTGAGTGAAACATGAACCCACTGCTGTCTCCTGCCATCACAAAAGTCAGACACAGAGCAGCAGTTATCCATGGGGAAAGTAGCTGATCTCTCAGGCAATCTTTACTTACCAAAATCTTGGACAAAACAAAGATGCTATGGGCTAAAAGAGTTAACTGTACGCTTGCCTTGTCTAATTTTATATAAGCTGCCTGAATTCCCCAAGTATGTGCAATCAATTGAACTCAAGACACGTATTAGTCATAGACCACCAAGTGTGTAAATTTTGTTTTAAAAAATGGCATATTTAAGCTTATTACAAAATTAAGTACTGCAAAAATAAGGCCTTTCTAGGGTTCCTAAGGAAAAACCTTACAAAAGCTATATTCCAAGAAAGAATAAAACACAGCAAGATCTTGCATTCTAGTTATGACCTACTTCATTTTGCTGATTATCAAACACTAGCAAAGAGACCCATTCTCACAAAGGCATTTCTTCTCTGCAGAATGCAGCACCAGCATGCAAGTGTCCAAGTTACCTACCCTGCCTGGGCACGCTGTAGACAGTTTGTGGAGAGACTGTGCCAGATGGATTCTAGGATTGTTCACCATTTGACCTACAGGATCGTGTTCTTTCTTCCCAGCAAAGGCTAGTTGGGAGAATGCAGTCTGATAGCCGGGAGTATCTTCTATGTCAATGAAGTGTTCTTCGTCGGGGATCGTGTCATCCTCAGGCAACTCAAAGAGGCCAATGAGGGCCTGCAGCAAAGGAATCCTGGGAGCAAAGAGGGGAGGGCAAAATTGGAGTGCTCAAAATATGTTAGGACAGAGTGTATTTTACAAGGATGCTCAAATTATTTGGAGCCCTTTATAATTCAGCCTTTGCAGATACTTGCTTGGCTACTGAAATTGTAAAAGCCCAAGATAAGGCGGACCAGAAGAATTGTGGGTCTGTATATTTTACAGGCATAATGTGGGTGCTCCTATCAACAGCATGAGCAATGTATTTATTTTTTATCAGGTCAAATTGTCATGAAACATACCTAAAAAGAGCAGTGATTTTCCAGATCACAACTTTTCTCTGAGTACATTAAAAAAAAAGGTCTAGTTCAGGCATTTTGTGTGGGATCCAGTTACTGTCATCAAATTCAAATTACCTGGCATCCTAGACTGCTGGACTGGTTGACAATCAAACTCCCCAGGTAGCTTTCCCCAAAATTCTACTCTCAAGCTAAGATATTTCAGTTTCTTTGTCAGGTTATGAATATGCTCAGGTCTCCTGACTAGAACAGCTATAAGTCAAAACTGGGCCTAGCTTTTCAGAAAGAATACAAGCTGGAGGAAAGTAGTGTATTTCCCTAAACGCAGTCCCAGCTAGCCAAATCCATGCTATCTCCATCAAAAACATCTCAGACCAATTCTGTCATCTGCTTTGAAAATATAGTTTCGTTTGTTGCGAGACACAAGCAGTATGAAAGGCCTAAAGCAGCCTCGTGGACCTGAAGAGATCACAATGGAGTTTCCTTCAAGGATGTATTTTGGCGAGAGCTCATATTTTCAGTCACTCAAACAGCTTCAGTAGCACAACCTGAAGAAGTGTGATACTTACCACAGCTTGGTGTACTCAGTGTCCATCATGGGAGGACATTCTGTCAATATTTTTGTAATGCCAACAGCACAGATTTTCTTTTCAACTTGTCCAGACACTTTCTGGATTTCAGGAATTATAATTTTCTCCAACACCATTCCAAACATCCTATTGTGACATTGAGAGAAAAAGTATTAGAAAGCCTTATCAGCCTTATGGTGACAAATGAAAACCAGAAACAATATGAATCACTGGGAAATAGAGACAACCAGGTAATTTGTTAAGATGCTGCCCTGTTGCAGTAGACATCTGCACATACAAACTTTTCACAAAAGATAACAACTGAAAATATCAATCTTCCCTTTTTACAATCTTAGATTAATAACTTGAACTATCAGTGAGGAACTGCGGTCAGAAATTCAGAAAAAGAAGACTTGCTAGACAAATAAATGAACCACATTAGGAGAAACATTTGGCCAGTCAAATTAGTGATAAGTGTAGTCTGACAGTTAAGCTAAAGAGACAACTCTTTCTTACTTCAAAAGATAAAAATAACACAGCAGTATTAAATATAACCCAAACAAACAAAACATACTAACTTTGGCTGTATGCTGTCAAATATTTCTTGCAGAGCTAATGCCCCGTATCTTACACAATACAAGTTAATGAAGACAAGGAAACCTGTAACAAGAAAAAAGTCCAAGTAAAAACCTATGTGAAAACAAAAGAATAGCTTTAGAGTCAGCAGAAAAATACATTCTAACAAGTTTTTCAAGGGGATAGAAATGGCAGTCTTTATACATGTTCAGTTTAAGTGAAGTACATGAACTTGCTGCCTTGAAATTTGCCTAAAAACTGATCTTTTCACGTAGCACAACACAAAAACAAGGTGGTACAACAAGACAGGAGTCATTCCTTTTTCCCCTTACAGCAGTTACAAAAAGGCATTAGAAAAGCCATTTGCAAAAAACTTCACACAACGCAGACTGAGGTGAGCTATGGGCCTCTTTGCACAGGTGCAGTGTGTTAAAAGCACCACTTCAACTTTGTTTGTGGAAGACCATTATAAGCAACTCTATCATTCTTGCTCCTATCAGCTGGCATTAACCAGATTTTATAGGATTAAGTAATAGACACTGCATAATTTGTGTAGTGATAGTATCATTAAAATAATTTAATCAGTATGACAATCTTCTTGTGACAGCAGGAATAACCAGATTATTTATTTCAATAATGTCACAGCTTTGCCAGTTTAACATAAAACCTTATCAATAAATTTAATCATACTAAGGCAAAAATGACACAAAAGCATAGAGTATTTCACAGCACTAACACACAACTACAGGTAACTACAGGACGTGTGGTCAGTATTGCTGTGCTGCATGAGAGGGAAAGTTTCCTGCAATTGGTTGGAGATTAAATGGAGACATTTTCAGATAATGACATCACACATACTGGGAAAGGAAGAGAAATACACAAGTCTTGTCCATTATTTTAATTCCATTCCCTCAATTTTCATGAAGTGTCACCTGCTATGGTGACTGCCCCATACACCCCTCTTGATGACAAATAATCTGGAGCAAGTCCCTGGAGTCACCACTATCCCTCTGTCCACGTATCCACGGGCGCAACAGGACATTTGTTCTGTGCAGCTGCACGCTCTGAACTGCTGCTGTCACCAGAGCTTTTCACAGAGCAAGGAACTTACTTTTGATAAATTTTGTTGTTTTGGAATTTTGAAGTCTTTGGAATAGCAGAATGAAGATCTGTTTCCTGTACTGGTCAACTGACTCACTGGAAATTTAAAAGAATAGTTATTCAATTCACACTAGGATTTTACTGATGCCACTTCACAGAAAACATGTATAGAATTGTTAAAATCTATTAGACTGAAAAATGTAATTTTTCAGTTGTTAAAAATTAACATTTGGTATGTTTACATACTTCATATTAAAGTCTACAGAAGTTAGCTTTAAATGTAATTTCAGCTCATACTCACGAAGGCATATGCTCAATGATACTGTTTAGAAGATAGAACCCTTGATGATCATTAGCTTTAGAGGCAATCAGCTTCTGGAACACACCTAACAATCCAGGCTGCAAGAAAAGCAAATAGAAAACCCTAGACAACAATTCTTCATGTGTGACCTACCAGAAAATTTGCCATTACCATCTAAGGCATACAGCAAGGCAAAAGCCTTCATAACCTTAGCCAGGATTCAGCTTTTGCAGTCCAGGTCAAAGAAGACACATTTTGGCTTCTTCTCACTCACTCTTCTCAAGACTGTTCTTAACAGAACCTGAGAGTTCTCATTATCCACATGTTCACGTGAGGCAAACAAGACAGGAAAACTGTGGAAACTTATCTGCTCACAAGAACTAAGAGCAGGAATTTTTCATCTCAGTTGACAAAAGCATGATAGCCTAGGATGCATCTTATCCACGTAATGGAAAAGCACCCAAAAAGCTACATTCAGAATATTAGTTCGTCTTTTTATATAAGTGTCAAAATTCTGCAAAAATTCAGCTATTTGCTTAAGTTCTTCATAATTTGTAACCTCAAATCACCACGTCTCGAGGCAAACACTGTGACTCAGCCCCAGCAACTCACGATTTTGTCGGCAGCAGCGCTGGCGATGGTACTGGCGCCCCGCTCTAAGTAAGCCTGCAGGAGTCGGACCAGAGGGGGAATGTTTCCTGTCCTTTCCCAGAGAACTGGCTGTAGTAGATGAGGAAACAATGCCATATAGGATGATGGGATTTCATTTTTATGCATTTCTAGCAGTAGGGACATCACTTGAAACACATAAGGAATGAACTCTGGAAGAGAAACAATGACATTTACAAAGTCAGACAACACGGTCACTGTCAGTTCCCAGAAACCACATATCTATGGACTGAACCCACAATTTTACGATATTATCACAAAGATTTCAATAAATAAAACTTTGAAGAAACCTATCTTCCCAAATGTAATTATTCCAAAAATTAGCAAGCATTGCATATATACACTTTCTATTTCCTCTACCCGTTAATGTTTCAGAACACAGAAAACAAACTAGAAACAAGGCAACAGAATTAATAATAATAATAATAAGAGGCTTTGGAGTAGTGATTGCTAGGTATTTTATAAATGCTATTTAAAAATAAGTGAATGCTGTTGACATACCCTACGGAACAATCTAAACACTTTCAGACTGTGAAAATCTGTTTCTCCCCTTGAATTTCCTGTGCTACAAAAAAACCTGCTGTAAGGTAAATCCTAGCAGCCAACCCCAGCAGAGAGAGAACAGGCACTCACTGACTGTCATTACCTTGCACATCATTCTGCAGGATCTCTGTGAACACCAGGAACAAAGCCTCCTCAAAGCTCCCCACTGCTTCTGGGTTTGCCTTGCACGTTATCCTTATTGACAAGCAGATTGACTCAAACATGTAATGGTTAAAGTGAGGTTTGCTGGGGTTCTAAAAACAAGTTATAAAGAGATAAATCAACCCAAACTTGCAGACAATTCACTTATTTTGCTAAATATATTTTTTATTTCAACTGAAGACTAAAGTAGCGTTTGGGACTAAGGATACTTGTAACTTATTTATTAATATGCTTATGAAATTAATTCCATAGATAAAAGCAAACATAAAGATCTCTAAGGCATAAAAGACAGGGGTTTTTCACAAATATTTCTATGACTACAAGTGTTTTTCAAAAGCTCTATGTAAACTAGCAAACAGTAAAAATATCACAGAACAAAAACCAGAAAAAGATTATTTTTCAATCCTTTAAGTGTCCAGTCAATTGTCTATTGAACACTCCTTATATGCTGCAGCTGAGTTTCAACTGTACAGAGTAGTTTTTTGGACAGTCGATGAAGGTATTCTAAGGCATTCCCTAATGTCAATGGTTAAGAATTTGGCCAGTCTAAACAAAAAACTAAGAGAATTTTACCCACCAAAAGCAGAAGGGTCATTTATTTAATTCAATCTCACATTTCAATGCCAGTATTTATTATTAGCTTCAGATGTTTCATGGGCAAAGACGACAGGAGTTGAGACAAAACCAGATTATTGTATTGGTGGCCTCTGCACAAACAAGCATTTATACTACAACAAACTAGCATTACAGAAAGAGCTCATATGCTGCTTCTAAATTTCAGATGAAAGCAAGGAGAATGATCTGAAAATATGTTCTACAAGGAAGGCAGTACCTCACTGGAATGCTGTTTCAACTTAGTTGAGTCAGAAAATATTGAACTATTTAGGGTATTTTAACAGAACACCACCAACAAGGTATACATAAGTCCTCAGCAAGACTGCTCTAAAAGGCAAAAGGTGACTCTTTTGCTCTGTTTGTTTACCTTACTGACAGCCAGCAGTTTCTGTGTGAGCTGTGTGATGACAGAAGGGATGTATGGAATTATGGACTCCTGTAGCAGAGAAAAACTCCTCATGATGGCTACAAATAAATGGAAAATGTTATCTTCCGAAGACAAAAAACACTTCTGCTACTCAACGTATGTCTAAATCCTTTACCTTTTACTGCTAAAATAGGATCCCAAGGAATTAGGTACAGTAAGAAAGAGCTCCTGCTGCAAGAACATTCAATCGTATAATCATGACAAAGCATAGAACAAAGCCTCATTATTCCCATTCTACAGATGGAACACAGGAGATTAAGTAACTTTACAAAGACAATTACTTGTCCTGGGAGAGTCTCAGATCTCAGCATCCTCTTAGCCATGATCAGATCTATCCTCTCATTGGCCATGACCACATCCCCACTCCATGACCAGATTGCTCAGATCTTCCCCTGACACTGTCCAGGTAGCTGTCCTGACTACAAGACTACCATTTGAGAAATAATTTCCCACAATACCATTATGTTTAGTATTTCTCTTTGCTACCATAAGTTTAGTCAAAGATGACTTGATACAGCCTTATGAGTAATGGCAGGCTCTTCAGCACATTTGCATAAAATAGGTTTTGCAAATAAAAATGTCAGGAACCTGTAACTGTAAGCTTTTACCTCAAGTTAACCAAGTTATTCTTACACTGCAGGACTCGTTAGGCATTTACCTTTCATAATGTATTCATTTTCAGACGAGCCAGGAAGCGTCAGAGCTTTGAAAAGGTTTGTTAACAGCACTTCTACAAACGGTGCCATTTCTGCAGCTGTAATGCTGTTAAGTGAAACACAGCTCTTTAATGATGAAAGAGAGTCACAAACTTCAAGCCTTATACAATACCATAATATATGACACGAAGGATCCCCTACAGGTATTTCTCATTCTTGACGCACAGAATCTACGTAGCAATGAATTTATTTCTGCTTGAAAACTTACAGGGTGGCATTATTTGTCCCTCTCATGGTAAACAGTCTTTCAAGAGCATGGGCTGCATAGGTATGGACCACAATACTTTCTGCTTGGAGGTGATTGATTAAGAGGGGAATAGACACCAGCAGTTGTTCTTTTGGTACCTACAAAAATAGAGCAACAAATCAGATGGTTCAACACTAGCGCACAACCAAGCTCATCAGAGACACGCAGAGCTTGGCAGAGGGAGAAATCTTGGGAGGTTCCTCCTTTTGGTACATCACACCTTGACAACCAGGAGGTACCTACTTCTGTCATCACTCATACACCTCCCCTGAACACCAGTGGTACATTTGATTAGCAGGAAGTGCAGATAATCCTAATGTATATTTCCCTTTCCATTTTACTTTGTCTTAACAGCTAATTAAAAATACCAAGGTTTAAAAAACCAGCATCACATATATTTCAAAAAAAAATGAATAAATATAATCTAAAATTTAGAGTAATATTCAACATATTTTCTTACCCCATCTCACAAATCAGAAAAGGTAAAGGACAAAACTGCTGTACTCTGTAACAACTACTGCAATGATACGAGCAATCAAGCATATTTGGACTAACACTGACTTGAAAACGTCTGAGTGTGTCACAGAATTAAGCAGCTAAGATATTCAGTGTTCTCACAGCATATGGACAGCATATAGACTACATGTTAATTGTATATTTATAACAATATCATTTACTTTCTAAACTAAAAATTCAGCATGAAGTGTTATATATGACTATCAAGCACCTGTTGAGTTAGCATATGGCCAAGTGTGATAAATTAGGCAAGTATAAAGTAACAACCTACAATATGTTTTTACCATAAGAGTTAAAGAAAAACTTACTTGGTTTCTAAAAATCATGATATATTTGATACCATCTGCTTTTAGCACAGGGAATTCATTCACTGAAATAGAAAAATATGCAAATTTCGTTGATACTTCTCATACAAATGTGATTACTGAACATGTACTATATATACAGGTGACACTTGACACAAAGTAATAATCTTCCCCCGTAAAAAACAATAGTGACAACGTTTTTCTACATTTCTTAGTGCCCGCACTTTGGTATGGGCACCGTTAGAATATCAGTTTTAAGTACAAATCACACCCCAGTACCATTAAGAGTACGGTCCAGCTCAGATGAAATCTCATCTTCTGGCTTCAATTTTAGCAGCCTCCAATTACACATTTCAAGACAACCCACTACGCTTCAAATATAGTAAGATAATTGTTGAAGTATGAAATAAACTATGTGGCTTAAATACAGACATTCACAACCTCATCAATAGGGGCTGATACAGGTCACGACCTGGCCTCAGTATTTTAACTTCTCAGGGTTTTGTAGAGCATAGAAATTTACCATAAGGTCTCAAATACAGAAATCAAATTACTTGGATTCAACAAGTTTAAGCACGTAGCTGATAGCAACCATGTGTGTACACGCCCTGATCTTGCAGAGAGCAGGTGGTAAGGTGGCAATCCACCTTGCTGTAACAGCTCCTTCACTGCTGGCCAAAGAAAAATGAATTACTCTGTGCCAGGTGTTAACCGTCCCTGTCTCAGAGATTATGCTGATAAAGGAGTGCTTCAGACTTCAGAAACAATGGTCACTGTCAAAGTCATGCTGTATCACAAAAATACCATATCAAAATTAATGTTAACTTACCAGTAGCAGACTTTAAGTCAGGTTGAATGTGATTCACAAAGAATTCTGTCAGATTAACGAGTTCATTGGCCTGTGTTATTCCATGCTGGAAGAAGCAAAAAACAACTCTTATTTTTATATGCTGACATATAAACTGCTAGTTTTCTTACTCCTTTTAAATACTGACCAATATTTTTGTCTTAGAAAAAATGCGACCTCTTTTTAAACCAGGACTTTTAGATGGAGATTTTTCAATGAAGTGTTCTAAGTTAGTCCGTATTTGCCATTAAATAACACAGAAAAACACACAAACTTTGCAGTTTCACAAATGCTACCAGACTGGTTCCCATTACACATCACTAACAACTGCTGGGCAGCAGTGTACACCTGGCTTCAGGAAAAGACTGAGAACCTTCAGCAAAATTGCATAAAATGCTGTACTATGTTTGCTTCAATCTGTCTTGTAAAGACACTGAGATTTGAACCGTAACAGCATTTTAAATATCTAGAAGTATATCTAAACTTGTTCCATAGGACATTTGATACAATGCTCCTGTTTCCAAATACAGGTTAGCCCAGCTGTGGTTTTTCAGTGTCTCCAGCCTTTTAGTCGCTTTCTCCCCAACAAGTAATGAGATCCACTTCCAGCCATCATTAGCATTCACATGTCATCAACAAATCAAACATTCAAGTAGCAGGAAACATTGGGAAATATCATGACAAGAACTCCAAGAGTCCTTTAAATTCCTTTTAGTCTGCTTAACACATCTGATCATCTTCTGTAAAGCTCTATTTGCCTTCCATGGCTTCCAGAGTGCCTCAGGACCACTTAGAGCTCAGAAGTTCCAGACCCGAGCCAGTTTTGTTTCTTTGTCTGGCTGGATCCCACAGGCCAATCAGGCCGGCCACACGGCCACACTGTGCCCCATCTACCTGAAGGTCAGATACCACCAACTGTGACAGGATTATATAAAGGACAGCTTTTAATCTCATCAACATGAACTGCTGCACACACAGTTACTCCCATTCTGAAGCAGCTTAAAACAAATGGCAGGCCTCATCTGCACTGTAATATCTGAATGCACACGGATTACAATGAATAGAATGTAGAAGTACCTTCTGTGTTTGAGCTTTGGATGCCAAAGATGTTACAAGGTAAATAGCTGCATCTTTGTGCTTCCAGTTAACAGATGGATTCTTTGCATATTCTTGCAGCATAGAATTAACGTATCCAGAAAAAATTCCCGTCACGGGTCCTTCAAAAAATTTGCACAAGCCTCTGACTAGATCACAAGCTGCTCTGCGCCTGGTGTCAATATCTGCATGAGAACCAAAGATTCTATGGATATGAGAAAGTGTACAGCTTTTCATATTAATAAACATAATAATCAAAACAGTAACAGCTTCTCAAGTTACAGCAACACCCCATGTGAATTTTTGCAATCCTCCACACTGATGTGTAAGAACACACATAAGCCTTTTATTTACTGTCACAACTGGACTACTTGTACACCGAGGAGAAGGGACACCTGCCCCTGAGCAGTGGCGGCAGACATGCAGGGAGGCTGGTACTGGCTTGACATTATGCACCCAAACGTACGGGGTCTGGCTGGGAGGGAGTTCATTTTCTCCCTAGCAGCCCATATGGTGCCGTGTTTTGTACTGGTGACTAAAGCTACTGGTAACACCCAGGGTATGGCTGCTGCCGAAGAGCACTGCCAGTGTCAGGGCTTCCTCCTCCTCCTGCTTTGCCTTCCCAGCAAGTAGCTTGGGGCAGGGAAGCAGCTGGGAGGGGACAACCCGGGCAGCTGATCCAAACTGACCAACGGGATATTCCATGCCGTATGACATGCTCAGCAATAAAAACTGAGGGGAGGGGGCTTGGGGGGAGGTAGCCATTGCTCAGGGACAGGCTGGGCAAAAGTCTGCCTGTGGGCAGTAGAGAGTCATTAACTTCTCTCCTCTTTCCTTACTCTTTCTTTCACTTAAACTGTCATTATCCATGAGTCTTCTCACTTTCACCCCTCCCACTCTCTCCCCTACCAGACTGCAGCAGGGTGGAGCACAAGCCCGTTGCTGGCCCATCACTCCTGACAGGACGTTTTTGTAAAAAACTTCACAAATACCTAAAATGCAGCCAGTGTTGGATGAGAATGATAAAATGTTTTCTTGGAAAAAGTTCAAAAATTTTTTCTCCAATTTTGTCCTCCACTGCAAGCATACAGCAATTGCTTAAATCTATTACAAAAAGCCATTACTTCAAAAGTGTACATCAGTGACCTGCTGGGGGCCCAGAACTGTCACACAGACCTAGGTTTGGCTCACTCTGCAGAGCAGAGCCTCCCTCAGCACTCCAAGCAGCTGGGCCAGCACAGCCATGTCCCAGGGCAGTCACTGTTCTGAACACATGCTATGTCCCAGGCTGGCTGCTGTCCAGCTGGCCTGAGCACAGTTTGTATGCAACCCCAGGCAGAATTTCAGTTTAAACATCACAGTCTCTCCCTGTTACTTAAAACTCCACACATAGGAACTAAATACACAACTGGCTACTACTCAGCATTGACTTACAGGCTATATTTGCTGAAATGAGAATGTGGGTAGTGCAGAAGACATACCAATCCAATTAAGGAAAAAGCCCTATAAAAACATTGTTCAAACCAGAAAGACACTGTGATGAGCATATCATGACAGTAGACTTGATCATAGACTGGATAAAATCCAGCTAGGGGTGGTGTGTGGAAATCTTCTCAATTTCAAAATGAAGTAATAAAAGCTTCAGTAAATTGCTTCAGCTCTTTAGAGCTATATTTAAAGACCAAATATTCTTAGTATAAATCTGTGGATTACCAGATCCTTCCAAATCCCTTCTTATATATTCTTCAGAATTATCTTCAAATGCTTCTTCATCAGCAGCTGAAAATATAAAAAACATAGAAGTTTAAGTACTGAAGTCCCTGGTTTTTATGGTAAAAGAGTGTATCATTATCAACTTGATATTTTTTCCAAGGACTTTTCTATAACATTAATAGTAATTAATCAGAACTATCCAGCCACACTAGTCTGTTTAGCTTTTGTCCCACAAATTAGTCTTCCATACCCATGGGCTGATGTATTCATTCAAAGAAAAACCTCTAACACATATTCAATGCCAGGTGTATTTGAAGAGGCTTTCAGAGCCATAGACTTAAGAGAGAGAAGCTCCTTATCACTTCACAATATTTTCAATGCATTTTAAATATAGGATCAATATGAGCCCATCAAAAGTTGGAGAACTAATCATTATAATTTGGTAGGCCTGATATTCCTGCCTATTTAGGCTCCCTGAATTATTCAGATATTCACTTTAAGTGTGGAAATTTATTGGTGGCACATAACCTAGACTTCCTACACTGAGATTTCAACATGAAAAATGAGGTATATTCATACAATTCTACAAAGCTCACAGGACAGCAATCTGCTGCAGAAACTTGGGTTTGAATCTAGCACTAAGGTATACAAGAGGGAATCCTCAATTCTTAGTCCTGCAAAGCAACACGTCATGACAATTAGTTAGATTTTTGTTGTGTTTTTGAAAATTAAAGTCTCAAAAAGTTACCTCTAAATTCCATATTGGGAACAATAACTTTTTCACAGATGCTTGTCAATGTATTCTGGTCTTCAAACAGATGCTTGTAATGTGGCCGCTCGCAAACCGAGGCCAGAAACTGGATTGCGTTACTGACCAGCTACAGCACCACAAACAGAACACAAAGCTTTAGCGTCACCGATCAATTTATAATTTATTATTAAACTTGACAAGATCAGATTTTAGCAACTCACCAAGTCATACTTCACTTCCTGGCCTGTTGTGACTAACAGATTCCAGATTGCTGTTACAAAACGTGGCAGGTAGGGCTGGAATTCTTCATCGTATTTTTGAGCATATAAAGCAGCATTATCACAAATTTGTGATTTCAAGAGCTCCAGCAATCCAGCTTCCTCTTCATCCTCACATAAAACAAAACTAAGAACTTAAACATCCAAACTTCAACACTATTTAAACATTAAAAGTATCAATGTATTTAAGTGAAATATTTACATCAACATTTTATCACGTTCTAAACAGGTGAAAGAAATCCCCCTCATGTCCCTAGAACTACTGTATTTTGCTGATCTGTACCCAAACTGCTCTTTAAGTTAGAAATCATGCCTGCATTTCAAATCAAGGTACTATGCACTTGAAAACAGACACAATAGTTCACACAAAATTAATTTACAAATGTAATATGAAAAAAATAACACGAGGCATTGAAAAATATGCTTAGAAGCCACTATATCATGATTCTTTAAACTGGAGTAGTTGTAGAAGTTCCCTCCCCTTCCCCAGATCAGCACAGATGTTTCTGGAACCACAATGTGAACTGGGAAATTGAGCTGGAATTAAAAAAAACCAACTCAACCAAACACCACCCCAGTTGTCTGCCCCTCTCCCCTCCACCCCCACCTTTCAGCTTTACTGCCTGTCCCAGATCAGCTGCGCGAGTGCTTGTGCTGGGAGCAGCCCACAGACACAAGACAAAAGAGCAGCAAAGCTTCTTTTAGCAGCAAGGTAACTAGAGCACAAGATACACTTAACATGCCTCCCTATGCGTTGTCAAGAAATTTATATAGTTGTTCTGGCTCCATCAAGTGTCAAACTATTGTGCTATATCTGGAAGACATCAGCACTTAAAACGCAGAAAATACGCACAAAAATACCTGGAGCTTTGCTGACCTGGTATCAGCTTTCACCGGTGAAATTACTGATTCTTTAACTAGACCAAGACAACAAACACTGAAGTACTTAGAGATGTCCTGCCCTCTATGTTCAATTGTTTCAAGTTCTTTAAGATACCCTGTTTTCTAGAACATAGTGCGTGAATCAGATGAAGGTACAGAACACCTGAGCCCTGTGATGCCAATGGTCAGGTTACTTCAGCAGCTGTTCTTGAAAGAATCAACTCAGTGATGAGTATTAGTAATTTGGTTTCTGTGCACAGCCGGGTATACCTGTAACTGTCAGACAACTTTAAAAACTGAACCTCAAATTCCTTAGACAGCAGAGCAACTTCTCTTAAACTCCATTTTCTTAAAGTCATTCTACTCCTTTGTTTGCCCCACAAAAAAAACACTGCATTGTTCAGAATTAGATCTAACTTGTCAGTCCACCCTCTCCCCTACAGATGCAAACCAGGTGGTTTATGCAGTACTTACATCAGTCTGCAAGAGTTTATTATCTAAAGTTAAAAGGCTATGAAAATTTGTCATCCATGTTTCCATGTTATCTTCAAAAAACTCAGGAAGATCCTGTGAAGGAAAAGTATAAATCTACATTTTAACTTCTGATTGCACTACTTAGATAATACACCTACACTGGAAGTAGTGCATTCACCTTATAATCTACTGAGGGACAATAACCTGTGGAAAACAATCTTCAAATTGAAACAGTGTCCCTTCCTCCTCCCAAACAAAAACTGTCCTGGCACAGCCCTGGAGTACAACTAGTTCCAAATAAACTAGCTGCTTAGACTCTAAACAGCTCACATTTTTATAATGAATGAGCCTTATCACCTCTCACTCTCAGAATGAGAGCACAAGTCTCTTTTAACTCCAGGTTGTTCTCTTGCCCCCTATGGAAGAATAGCCCAAGGAATCCAGGCACAATCACATTTCACAGTTCATGTTGAGACGCTAAATAAATGTCACCTCAGCAAGGGAGCTTTTTACCATTTCCCATACAGCACACTTACTAATATCCAAAATGTAGATCTGATTCCAAACCTAGACAACGCACACTGCTCCCAGAATTACTTGCTCCTACAGTGCCACAGAGCTGCTACACGTAACAGACTTTCACCTACATGACCCAGTTCCTGTCAGTACAATTTATAAAGGGGCACAATGAATAGAAACTAAAGCATTGGACTCCTGCCTTTCTCAACTCCTACTCAGAGGCCCTGTACAACACCTCCTTGAAGCAACACCAGCTCAGACTCCCTTGAACTTGTGTTTATACAGGGCCAAGCTAATGTCTTAAATAACCCATCCTTACTGTGCTTTTACTCCAGCACACACACTGTTGATTTTTTTCTTTTTGCCATAAAGCATGGCCTTAAAGGCTGCCTCAAATGAATTCTATAGCAACAGCTCCATCAGAACAAAGCGAAACTATCGGAAGAACAAGGAGATTCACCTGAAAATTTAAACTGTAGAACAGCTTCGCAATTAGAATGAGAGAAGAAAAGAGAACCTTCAGGGCACTGGCATCATTTGCATGTGTGCTGCAAAGTTCAATAGTTGCCTAGAAAAAGATGCACAAAAATTATTGAAAAGTGTCACGGAACGGGTTTTTTTTAAACAGAAAAATACAGTTCGTTTTTATCTTCTTATCACTCTTTTTAGGTCTCACTTCATGACTTGAATTTAAACCTCTTTAACAGTTTCGAACAATTCTTGAGTTTCAACTTTACAGGCATCCACAACAAGCAATTCAGAACATTGAACTTGTTTTAGAAATGACTCAACAAGAAATACCTTAAAGAGATTTGTCAAGGGTAAAGCAAAGGCATCAAGAACAAGTTTGATCTCTGTCCATAATTCATTTGACTTAAATTCATGACGGTACCTGACAAGTAAGAGAAACATGTGAAAACAGAATACAGTCTTCACATTTATTACCAAATTAATTCACACAGAATTTTGTTTTGTGCTGAACCTTGAAACAAATACTGTCAAGTAAACAAGAACTAAACAACTTAGTTCAAAACCATGCAAGGTATACAATTTGATAACTACTTAAAAGGTGTATGTAGAAGTCACAACTACAGGCTTTGTAAATCTCCAAAATTAAGTCTAACACTAAAACATGCCAGTTGAATAGAAATTTTACAATCCATACACAAACTCCTTTATTTCCAGTACCTTTTAAATAAAGAGTGAGCGGTGCGAAGAACTCCATTGATGACGTGGAAATCTCCGCTCTGAAAGCGATTCACCATTTCTGTCAGCAAGTCTGGCCACTTCTGAGGGAAGTCTTCCCGCCCAATGATACTGATGGCATCACTTAACTGCAAAGGAAATGGAACCGTTACGTGACAGAATAGCACACAGCAGTCGTGCCAGGTGCTGCAAACATCCGAGAAAATCCTGGTTATTCTTGTCAGATTCAAAAATCACGGGGCAATTATCTACTACTTTCCACACAAACACAACAATCTTACCCTAAGTTCACACAGTCTCACTTTCTAGAATTGCTGTTTAACTGCCTAATGCTAGAACTTAGCTATAAGATTAAACAGTAATTATCTTAAAAAACTGTTAAAGTAGATAGAAATACCTGTAACAATATTCTCGAAGTTATTTGGATCAGGATGAGCTCACTAGTAAGGGAACTGAGCTCTGCCAATAACCATAGCCTCTACACATGCTTAGAATATTCCCAAAGTTTCATGGATACAACCAGGAATGACATATTACCTGCTTTTGAATTTGTTCTGGGCTGCTAAGCATCAAGGGCACTATGTTGGCCTTAATGGCTATTCTGTCCGATTCACATATTTTGTTTGGTTCATCCTCAACCTAAAACGAAAACAATAATTAAGTTATGGTCAGTATTCTCTAGGCAATGAGAGATGATTAGCACTTCAGAAACCAACTGCTTAAATTGATTTATGTAACTACTACATTGCTGAAGAATGTAAGAAGTAGACCTGTGAGAGACACTGCCTTCAATGAATCTGGAACAGCCGTATCTGAAAAAAGCTGAAAGAAATAATGTCCTTCTGTAAAACTTTGACGAAGTTTTTTTCTCCTTCCGTAAGGGCAACTTTTCAGGTCACCAACTGAGCAGCAGTTAGGGTGGGTGCACACAGCAATAAAATCCCCACATTTAACCAAGTCTCCTCTTCTCCTACACCAAATAGCACCTCTGCCAATCCCGCAAACTGATTTTGTGTGAGCTGCCTCAAGCCATACTTTCTAGAGACTGTACACAAAGGTGTAGGTTACACAATCAAAACCTTAACATTGACTTTAAGAGTTATCTAATCAGTTCAAAATATCAATCAGTTCCAAGTCCAGTCAGTCAGCAGTGCCAAGAAGTAGAAAATTGCAAAGCTGCTACTAAAGAAATAAAATAATAAGGTGGCTTGTCCCAACCAGTGGCAGAAGTGATAGTCACACTATCTGTGATGACAGCACTGAAGTTCAGAGACCTTGAAATCATCCAGCAATTAAAAGAGAAAAGCACCTCCAGAGTCATTCAATCTTAAGATACCTTAAACCTGATGGTACCACCACCTTCCTTCTCACATCCCTTTTACCATCTTCCCATAAAATTAAATCAAAAGTCAGCAATTTCAAAATTTCAAGGTATGCTTATCTATAACACCAGTCACTAGTGGGGTTCCCCAGGGCACAGCACTGGGGCCAGTATCGATTAATATCTTTACTGATGATCCGGATGAGAGGATCAAGGGCTCCCTCAGTAGGTTCACAGATGACACTGAGTTGGGTGGGAGTGTGGATCTGCTGGAGGGCAGGAAGGCCTTCAGCGGGATCTGGACAGGCTGGATCCTTTGGCTGAGGCCAAGTGTGTAAGGGTCAACAAGACCAAGTGCCAGGACCTGCTCTTGGGGTACCACAACCCCATGGAATGCTCCAGGCTAGGACAGAGGGGCTGGAAAGCTGGGAAACGACCTGGGAGGGCTGGACAACAGCAGTTGAACATAAGCACAGGTGTGCCCAGGGGCACAACAGGCCAGTGGCCCCTGGGCTGTGCCAGCCCCAGTGTGGACACAAGTGCAGCGCCTGTCCCCTGTGCTGGCACTACTGGGGCACCTCCAGTGCTCACACCAGAGAGACCTTGAGGGGCTGGAGCGTGTCCAGGGAAGGGAACGGAGCTGGGAAGGGGCTGGAGCCCCAGGAGCGGCTGAGGGAGCTGGGAAAGGGGCTCAGCCTGGAGAAAAGGAGGCTCAGGGGGGACCTTGTGGCTCTGCACAAGTCCCTGACAGGAGGCAGCAGCCGGGGAACAGGGACCGGATGAGAGTAAATGGCCTCAAGTTATACCAGGGCAGGATTATATTGGATATTAGGGAAAATTTCTTCACCAAAAGCATCATACACGCTGCCCAGAGCAGAGGTGAAGTTCCCATCCCTGGAGGGATTTAAAAGCCATGTGGATGTGGCACTTGGGGACATGGGTTAGTGGTGGCCTTGGCAGTGCTGGGGAAATGGTTGGACTCGATATTAAAGATCCTTTCCACCTAAATGATTCTACAAAAAGCAGTTATAAAAATAAGACACAGAGAACTTGCTTTTCCTCTTCTACCATATTGCACTGAATCAGAAGAATGTACAGAATCATCATATATACATTAAAAACAAACAAAAACAAAAACCACAAAAAAGATCATCTTTAAAACCTAAGCTTTACAAGTTCATATGATGTGAACAGCAGCAATAACTGTCCTAGGCAAGCTCCAAGTAGGGAGGCAGGACTCACTGCTATGCATTTAGATAGATGAGGACAGAAGTGGTGGAGTGCTCAGCAACAGCAAATCCTCCTATGGAGTTAATGAGGAGATTATTCAAAGAAATGAAACTTTTTTACAGGACATGAAATGCAGCACATACATGCATATTCTGTACATCAAAAATAAATTAAAACCGGCAAACTCTTCCCTGGTTCCAGCAGTGCCCTGTGCACCTGTCTCCCCAGGCTCAAACAAACTGAAGTTCTTGAAAAGGCAAAACCCTTTTACTTCACTACGTTTTGTGCAAGTCAAGTTCAAGGCTGCGAAATAAACCCCCGTGATCCAGGCAAGCCAGCCTTACGGCTGCATTTTCTGTTCATACAGCTGCTCCTGAAACAAAAGCTTCAATTTTGGGCAAAACAAAGTGCCTGAAGCCACAGAGCAATCATAACACCCCATGGGATGCATTCTCTGCACAGCATCTCTACCTGCTTCAAATCTCATCCTGGATGACACTGGCAATCCTTTTCTACTCACAACTTTTTCCATAAAACATTATTTCTACTCACAGTACACTACAGAAGATGCAATTTGCAAGAAAGGAAGAACACAGCATCACATGAACAAGGTTCTACATATATCATGCCAGGCTGAATGTGCTGATGTTCTTGAACAAAACCAGACCCAGGACTACTATAACTCCTCAATAGAAGTAGGGAGAGAAGGGCAGGAATCACATGCAAATTTGAAAATAGGTACCAGCTAAGATGTAATGATAAAATGTTTCTCTGTAGTAAAGAAACATCTGCTATTTTTCAGACAGATACAAACAGTACTTTCAATAAGACAAAGCATAAACAGTACCAATTAAAACCTCTCATCATTCAAGGAGTTCAGCTCTCTAAAGCAATACCTTCTACCCTTAAATAAAATTCATGAATACTGAAAGTTCTGAATTAAAAGTATTCCTGACCTCTTCAAAGCAAAGGATGAGATGGGATTAAACAGCATACTTGTATTTGATCACTACAAACACTTCCAAGTGTAAAACTGGCAGAGCACAAAAAATAAACTGCTCCAGACAATTCTGTGCCCCAGCAGCACCTGCTGATGAATGGTACCATCGGCTTGAGCTGCAGGGCTGGACAAAGATGTTTTCAACACAGATACAGGCCAAATGGGCCAGCTTGTTTGTAGACACTCGATAATCATTCCAGTTTAAATAATACTCGTTAGTTGAATGAGCTTTCAATATTGTGCTTCTGCAAAATACGTATATAATGTTAGAGAAAATTATTTGTTCATCATTTTATCACCCAGCTCTAGTAGTTTTTAACAGAAGGGACTCCAGCTTTTAGTCCCTCATTAGTAAGTTACACCTTGTGTTTGTTCTCCGAATGATCGACTGCATTTCCCAGAGAACAGACACACACATTCCTCAGGGTTACTGCAGAATACCTTATTGTACCTTAAAAGGATGATTAAGTCTTAGCACAATTCCTCACCAGGATACCTACAATTCTCCAGTTCCTTTTAATATAATTCTTGAACGTTACAGATGCACAAACTTTGATGACATTTTCCTGTGATTTCTCCAGCAGCGTTAAGAGTAGCAACGGATAGTTCTGGCTTCCTTCCACAGATTCAAGGAACTTTTCCGCTGTAAGAGAATACACTGGGGTTAGCAAAAGCTGAACTGCTTTCTCTAATGGGAATCCTACGATTTCTCAAGTGTCTGTTTAAAATACCCAGCACAAACACTTCCCCAGAGCTTCACAAGAACATGTCTGACAAAAGGTATCACAGGTTCTTTGCTCCTGAGCTCCTCAGCACTCCTGCTGTCAACAAGAGCTCTCAGATCCCCAGCAGGATGGGGAAATACTGCCTCCTCACGCTTGGAAAAGCCATAACCTGAGAGAAGTAAATCCTGGCTTGCTGTGAACAGCAGCACTGTTTTAAATAACAACAGTGAAAAAAACCCTCAAGAATACAGAAAAATAAAATCAAAAAAAGCAGATAAAATTATTTATATGTATATCCAACCCTCATTAGTCTTTTGAGGGTTTCATTCTGAAAGGATACTGAGAACTTCTGTAAAGCGATTACTGCATAAATATCCACTGAAGTTTGCTACACAGAGACAGAAGAGCCAAAGAGAAATGGAACTTTTTTGTTCTCACTCATGAGAATCACTTACCAGGACGCCTTATAGCAGGATCTGGATCTAGTGTTTTCTTTAGATATTCAGTTAAAGTTTGTAAATTGGCATCACTGAGCTCCATTTTGGCAGAACCTAAAACCCATAAGTAGTTTTGTTACAACCAGAGATCAGAAAATCTGTCCTAAAGCTACACATGTAAAACCAGATCCACAGAAGCAGCATCAGCTCTTTTCAGCAATACCTCCCAAGCACAGTACCAACCAGGGTGCACCAGGCACAGGAAACATTCCACTTCTCAAGCTACAGGTAACTGCTAGTGTCTGGTTTACAGACACAAAACTCCAGAAAAGGCTCACACATCCAGCAGACGGGAACCAGGTATAGCCAAAAGATGATCTCTTGCCCTTTCAGGACAACAGGAACTTGGTTCTGCTTTTGAGAACTGCTGTCAGCCCCAGAAACTGCTCCTGATTGAAAAAGCTGAACAGGCCTGCCCTACATAATTGTAAATAAAACAATTCAAAGTGTGTTGAAGAGTTAAGGCTTTTTTAAAAAATCAAATACTCCTTATCAAAGAAAAATCTCAAAATAAAATACTTCTTAAAAAAAGAGACAAAAGACTGTGCAAAGCCAGACACTCGGTCCTCCCTGTAAAATTAGTTCAGTCTAGGGTGGGAGCTAATTTAAATGCAATACTTTTTACAGAATAACTTTGTGCAGTAAGTCCATATTGCTCCTCTCTAGTAATCCTCCCACATGCATCCTTATCTGTACCACAGTTACTTCATAGCTTGCATTGGAATAATTAAAATTACAGCAACCCTACAACAATAAGACGTGCTTTAACGGAGATATTCTTCTGGACATCATCAGTCCTGCCCGTCCTTCCTACCACCAGCAGCACAGTTCACTCCCTACAAAGGTTATGAGGAAACAAAGGTTTCCATTTTTTCTCTGGAGTTTCTATTTAGTAAGACTGACTGAAATTTACCTGTCCCACTTTGGAGTTGTTTCATGCTGATCATTAGTGCAATAAACACAGTTTTATACAAGCATGCTTGCAAAGGCAGTGAGCTTTAGTGACACAATTTTTATGTCAGCTACAGCATCTATACAATTTAAAAAGACAGCAACAGTATCCTCTTGAATTAAATGAATCTTAGTAAGCAAATCAGATCCTAACACATTTTGCAAGAAGTAAAAATCTACCTGAAGAGTCCTGTCTCCCATGTTTCCCTTTGCTCTTACTTAGGGTTTACTTGTCTGTAGTCTTGTTCACCAATTCACATCCACCAACATATTTCGACCTGTTACCTACATATGCGTATTTCCTTCTCTTCCTCTAGCTCTTCATGTTTGATTTCCAGTATAAAAAACATTGGTGGTACTTTAGTTGGAGCGGTATGATGCTTTGTGCTGTGTTATAACATGTACCTCCAGAAAAGGCCTCAGAAAACCCATAAAACGTACATAATACATCATCTACTTCAGTCAAATTAATGCAGACCATTCACAGAGAAGAATCCCAAACCCAGGCAGAAAGCGGCCGCGCCCCTGTGGCTCGGACCGGGAATAGCTTCACACAACTCCATCCCCTCACCCAGCACTGACCGAACACCTCCCACGTGCCGAAGAATGTTCAGGGCCCAGATCTGATGGGAAAAACCATCCTGGCACTGCTCTGGGAATCCCTAGGGGCATTTCCCTCTTCCCCGAAGCGCGGGGCCGGGAAAACAGCGCCAGGGGCGGGGGGAGCGGGACCGGCCCCACACCCCCGCCCG
>VZTD01005127.1:2096533-2132270 GCA_013397725.1 Rhagologus leucostigma
AGCCGCAGGAGGCCCTGCAGTGCCAAGGGAACAGGCCGGGGCCCGCGGCGGAGTAGGGGCGAGAAGGGAGCGTGTGGGAGGTATAAAACACGAACCAGAATCCCCCGACCCAGCAGAGAAGCCCGAGTGGCGCCGCAGCCTTTCAGCCGCTGAAGGAACTACCTGAGCAAAGAAGCAACACTTCGTAAAACTTTATTGATTTATCACTTGATTAAAGTATGGAATATTATAACTATTATACATCGTATTTTCATGTAGAAAACTTTACATAGTTTTTCATATTATATAATTTTGGTATTCTCTCAGAACTCTATACATCCATTGACAAGGAATGGTCTTTAAATTACTGATAGTAAATGCACTTTAATACGGAGATAATAAAACTCAGGCATTTTAAATATGTGAAAACATACATTTTAAACAAAGGTGCTGAACAAACTGAACTTACAGATTAAAGGGAAATGCACTTTTGACAGAGTTACTATTTTTAATCTTTGTCCTGAATAGTAAGACTGAGCTAAAATCTGAGGGTTGTCGGTTGTAGTAGTGGGTGGACATTGGTTTAGATTGTTCTGTTGGCAGTTTGGAAAGTGAGATACCAGACATGGATAACAAACTGCTGTAAAAACAACCTTTTCCTGGACTGTAAGACACAACAGAAGCAACATGAAGGGAGTTTTTAATCACCACGAAAGGGAGGGTTTAGAGTTTTCCTCGTTAGCATCCTCTCCCCTCCCTTTCCTCGGGAGGTCTGAAACGACAAATAACAACAAACCCCATGGAGTCTCCATTATTTATGCCATTACGGGTAGATGAGTTGCAGATTCATCTGTTGCACAAACACGTCCAAGAGGTGACTTTCTCTCATTCCCTGTATTGCACAGTCCTGCTCCCCAGACAGCGAGCCCGGCTCCGCTCCCGGTTCCAGCGGAGCCAATAACACCCCGTGTCAGTGGAGGCGGGGAGAAGGAACAAGCTGGGACCACTACAGGAGGGCTGAGTTTTCACTGGGATGACTGTGGGTTCTGCCCTTTCTGACTCTCTGAGGAAAACCAGCAAGTGCTGTGGACATAACTTGAACACACCCTGAGTATTGCTCTAATGGGGACAATTGCCTGCAGAAACGAGACAGGATTAAAGCTCTGACAATGCAATTGCATTCCAGTCCCTTCTCCTTCATGCACTGCAGACTCTGGGATGGTTGGATATCACATACCCAACTTCAGCAGTTTGTAACTGGTATAATTACAACAAAAGCTTTTCTTAAGGAAAAGAACAGTCTCAGACCAAAGGCTGAAAGGAAGCATGGATTAAACATCCTTATCCTATGTGCAGAGAGAGTAAAAATGCTGCCCCTTACAGTAAAGAAAGCCCATGAGCCAATTGTGAAGTCATTTAAGATCTCAAAGTTGAGACTTGTTTCAAGACATGACTGTAGGGCTTTCAAACCTGTGACACACAGAGGAACACGCAGCTGGACCAGGTGTGTCTGGTGGGACACGAGGGAACGCATTCCATGAGGCAGTAACACATTCCAAATCTGAAAAATAATGGTTCAAATATTTTTCTTAGGACTACCTACAACTGGAAGAAAAGGAATAGCATATTTTTACAGATTTAAATAGAATTAAAATAAATACTTCATTTTCTGCAGTACCCGGTGCAGTGACAGTCCCAGGGAATGAGCAGCTACACGAGATGCAACACAAAAGGATATTTCAAATGCAGCAAGTTAAATACCAGCATTGCTTATTTTTCAATCTTCTCCTATTGTCATATATAGCCATATCCTCCCTTCTACTAAATAGCAGTGTATAGATTTAACCTAATAGGCATTTAAAAGTCAAAGAGCCACAACCACCACTTACTTTTCTTTGGTTAAAAATAAAAAGTAAAAATAAATTGTGAAAGCCATGTCACTACTACTGACTGCAAAACCTTTCCCAAACAATGCTTACATAGGACAAGCTGATGTACTGAGAAGCACCATAAAAACCATTTGAAAATAGATCGCAAAAAACAAAACAAAACAAAGAAACAAACACACACCACCAACAACGAAAAACCCCAAACAACAACCAAAAGAAACCCCCAAAGATAGCACACTCCCAGCAGCTCAGGGCAGCGTATCTCAAGACAACCTCACCTGAGGCCATCCTACCAGGAAACTCAACTCCAAACACAAAATAATGTTATACACTTAGTTCCATTCAAGTAGGTAGGTTGTTGTTGCTGTTTATCGGTTTGTTTTTTTCTTTAAATACTGTTAATATTTTAAGTTTGCTATTCTGGATAGCACAGCAGTTAATATAACACTTTGCATTATTTTAGGAAGTGGAGCCTCTCCTCCCATCCTGCCACACTTTCCTGGTTTAGAGAAGTCTTGAAACTTGAAATTTAAAATTATTTTAAAGGTCAATACAATATTCTGTCATGGAAACATTGTCACAGAAACCCGATGCATTTCAAGGAAAAAAAGAAAACTCTCTTGGGCAAGCAAAGCTGTGGTGTCACGTCACATTTTGCTTCACAGATAACCTTCAAAGCACAGAATTGTGTTGGTAACTTAGAGCACATGAATGAACTTGTTTAATTTTGCTCAAGCAGTTTTTTGGAAATTCAGGGTTTTTTAGATGCCACTAGGAACTAAGAGTTGAGAACAAAGATCATTTGCACAAAATGACAAAACAGAACTTGCAAATTTGCAGTAAAAGAAGACAAATTTGTGTTAAGGACAGGACTTTTTGCTAAGCAGTCACAATTACTGCTAAATACATTGTATTCAAGGGTCAAAAAGATGGGTTTATTTGTTTTGAGCCTTGTGTTTGATGTTCCTGTGTATGCTTTGTCCATGATCTGCCAATGTATGAAAGGAAAAGGAAAGCCTTTTCTTTTTCTTAAATGCCTTTAATTCAAGCCTAATAAGCTAAAGGAGTAGATGCTATTGATGCTGCTGATGTAAAATCTTCCATAAAACTGAAAATAAGTCTCGGAAGATGCAGTACTGATATTAATTTTTTTTTAAAAGTCATTTGCTAAACAGGAGGAAAACCTTCTCCAAATACCCTACCCACTTCAACAGCCCTGCCTGGCCTGGTCCTGGACACAAAGGAAAACCCAGAGGGATCTCGGGTGGTCACTGGCCACCGCAGTTGAGTTTATTATGAACACGTGCCAACAAGGCTACACAAATATAGTCATTATTTCCAAGGGGGATAACTTCTGTGGAGAGATCCAGCTGATTTATCAGCTCTAGCTGGGATGCAAGACTGAGCGAGCAGTGGATAGAAGACTAGAAGAGACATACTGGATCATACAAATGATTAGCATTGAAACAAAGAGACCGCACACCTACTGTATTGACTCTGTAAGCAATAATTTAAATAAAACTGCTGACACTTTTGCAGGATGGATAGAACAGGATTATTTTCCTCATTCCCAAATGTCATTGTGGTAAGAATAACTTGCTCCTGTGGTGATACACCAGGGTCCTATTTTTCTCCCATCCACTTCAATCCATCTCTGGACACAGCTTTATGTACAGGCTGGTGTAACAGCCTCACTTAGAGCTACCAGGAAGGCAGGTTCATCCCAGTTGTCTGTGTCTGCTCGTCCGTGATGCAGATGTTGAACACCACCCCTATGCGCAGGAAGAACTTGCGCAGCACCGCCCGCAGCTCAGGGATCAGGTCGAACTGCATGATCTCACACAGGTACGGGTAATACGTGGAAGCATGTGCCCTGAACTAGCCAAGATACAAAAACAGAACATCATTCTCTAGAGGAAAATGCAAAGTTTTGACACATTCATGGCTACACCAACTTGTTAATACAGCAGGTCTCACCCAAGCCCTCCCAATGGCCCAAGGGCACCGAGCTCCGTGTTGTTTGCGACAGCAGCGCACACAGGGCCTGCCTTTGGTGTTGCTCCCTAAGCAGAGTCAGGTTTTTGTGACTTCTCAGCCTAGAGGTGGTATCAGGGTGCATTTGTAGCAACATGAATATTTGCATTCCCTTTTCTTCAAAAGGGCCAAGATCCTGAAAATTATTCTTGCCATCAAGGAACTGGAATTCCAATTTTACAGTGGTGAAATTCACCCTCACCATTCCTGTGCAGCTGTAATACAGCATAAGCCTATCCCTTACTGCACACTCACTGTGCTTTTATATGAAAGCTGTTCAGCAATTCTATCCACATTCCCACACGACTGGGAATTGCATGGATGCAGCCCCATTTCCACAATGCAGAATGCCTGCAGACAGTGGAGCTGCTGTATTGAGAGGAGAGCACTAGCTATGAGGAACCTCCCACCTCCAGTCTGGATGGAAAGGAAGACTGAACTCAGACTGAAGCAGGAATGAAAAACATACTCAAATGCGGACATGACTTCCAGCCCCTTCTTACCTTATCATCACTGATTTTTAGTGTTTTTGTTAAAAGCAACAGCAGGAGATTGGTCCAGGCTTCTCTGTGGCTTTCTGAGTTGACAGTAATAAAATACGCCAGGGCTTCACTGCACACACTAGAGAGATGGCACAGTTGTTTTCAAGCAAGATGCACTTCCATGGGAAAGTTTTCAATCACATGCAACAACTTTAACTACACAAATTTGCTTTTTCTGGTACAGGAATTGTTCCAGATAACTGAACTGAAATACTTTTCATGTTGGCGACAGAGAAGGAAGAGTCTAATTTGCCTGATAAACATTTTGTAATTGAACTGCTGTCACTTTCAACCTGCAAACATTTCCTGACCCTGACATTGGGACAGCTTAGGCAACAGCACCATGAGAGAGCTCTCCCTCCAAATTCAGACTGGTTTAATAGAGATCTGCACAGGTCAGCATCACAGATTAAGGAAGAATTATTATCGTACTACTAAATTTTTGGTCCCTGCTGCAGATTGTCAACCAGTTACTATTTTAAGGACACTCTTTTAATTAAAGAAGGACTGAGCAGATTAACATGTCCATACATGCTGGTAAATCAAAATCCACTGTATTAGAACCAAGAGCAAGTTGGGAGATCTTCACATTTGGTAAGAGACTAGTACTTTCAACTTCTACGTACCAACTCATCCAAATACCTTTTTATATTTATTTAGAATTATTTTCTACATTTGTTTAAATTCCAGGTGTACAGCAGCTTATACTGCACTCTTTTTCAATTAAGTGTATCCTATTATACCTCTATCACTATGTACTCAGATGGGAAAACTATTCAGACATTACCACTTCCATAAAGAAAAGCCTATGTCAGGCAAGAAGGTGCTTCATCTACTCTAGGCAGATTGCTTCCTTACTGCTAAGTGAACTTTTAATAAAGAGTGGCCACACCTCTCTCTGCCCATTCCCCTCCCGAGCAGGGCTGTCCTACCTGAGCAGCCGCCGCTGGACAGAGTCCCAGGCCTCCCGCCGGCTCTCGTCCACGTACATCCGGAACAGGATCCTCAGGCAGCACGCCAGGCTGCTGGTCTCTTGTTTTAAGAGATTGGGTTTTGATTTACCCTTGAACCCTAGAAATCAGTCCCACACAGGAAGAGAGGGAACATCCACAGCTGGTGTTACTAGCCAAAAATGAATTTTATCAACAATACCTGCACTAGTGACCAGTAGTGATTTCTTGTCCAGATAGTATTTCCTCCTCCTTGATTTTGATTTGAGTTCTGATTTATTTATAAAGACACTTAGCTACAGCAGTACCAGCAGTGTAGCTCTACTTTAATCAGAAAAAAGCAGATAATTTAGCAAACAGAATTATTCAAGTCATCAGGAAGGAGACAAGCAATACAAGCACGTGACTGTCCAATAAACTCTAGAGGTGATTGCAATGGCACACTGTTGTGTCTTGATACTTAAAGCTAGAAGTGTAGTTCAGCACTTTTATCAAATAAAAATAAAAGCCTCACCTGCTCTCCATAACACAGTTCGCTGCTCATAATTTGAATTAAAGGCTTTTGAAAATGAATGAGACTCTTGCAGACAGTCCAGTAACTTAAAGAGGTGATGTGAAGACATGTATTTATACATTCCTTGGTCTTCTGTGTCAATGTGGATATCTGCATCCAGTGTGTCTTGCTAAAGAACAGGGGGAGAGGGACAGAGAGAGAGAGAGCACATGCCATAAACTCTAGTAACTCCTAATTCCATTTATAGGTGCAATGCAGTATTAGTGCAGTACAACACAGCAGAGTGGTCCTGTCAAAGATCAGAGTTGAACTCTTCTCAGTAGGATACTTAAGAAGAGAGAAGTTATGATCTACCCTAGTTACTCATAACAAAATAAGACTCAAGAGCAAGGGAAGAACTCCCCTATCGAGACATTGCAGTCATAGCAATACAGTACAGAACATTTCCTCTTCTCTAGAGGCTGACTGGGTAGGTCTGTTCCATTCTGAAAAACATCAAATGAACGACAAAAACAGTGCGGGTTTAAATGCTTTCTAGTGTAGAAACTCCCCATCTTTGGCTCATGTCAAATTTAATTAAATTGGTCAATACTTTTAGCTAATTTCACTAGGAATCTAACTATACCATCCCCAAAATACTACCTGAATGCACTAGCCAGAACTTCCAGCTCAGGGCTTTATTAACAGCCAAGCCAGAGCTACTGGGAACTATTGCCCAGAATCAGAACTTTCAGGGACACAGACATCTCCAGGTCAGCAATGAGTGAAATCTTGACCATTGACCTTGCTGAAGTCCAACTTCTGCAACACCTCCTGTGCAAACATCCAGAGGCTAAGCAAAGCCTCAGCTGTGGCTAAATGAAGACATTCACTCTAATGAGCAGAAAAGAATGCTTTCCCTCAAACAAACAAAAACCATTTTTGATGAGTATGTATTCATGATAAAAACAATTATAACCTATTTTATTGATAATAAAAATAAAGGTAACGTAATACTACAACAGGCAGACCACCAGGCAACACCGGAGGCAGACAAAAAAAGTCACAAGAGTAGCTTACACACACATTCAGGGTAGTGCTGAGAGTCAGAAAAAGACTCTATTTCGTGAACATGTCAGAGCATTCCATAGTTTGTACTTTACTGTCACAACAAGGTTACAAGTAAGTCTGATGGTACCTGAGCTGCAGCCATGTGCTCAGCATCTTCCTTCTTGCTTGTTGCTGGATAGAACACTATGTTATCGATGGTCTGTATCAACTCCAGCTGTACGACACACTTGATCAGGAGGCCAGCAAATAGTTTTTGGTCTAATGAAATGGAGCAACACAAGTTTCAGATGCAATTCATGCCAAATCACTTACAACAGGCTAGCAAAATAAGACATTCCTGTTAACAATTTGATATTTAGTAATGCTGTGAATTATCTTCTAAAGAGAAAATCTCTCTGCAAGGCATAAACACAAATTGCAAAGACTTATCCCAAGTTTAACTGCCCCAAAACTTTCTGTAGAAAACTACAGAAGTGAACTAAGACTGGCTATAAAGGGGCATTGAAAGCCTGTATGATTTCCTTACTTGTATAAGGACCCCCTTTCCAGCTCTCATCTGTTGGATTTGAATATTGGCTTTGTCCTCTTTCAGAAGCATTTTTATCCATGCTGCTTAAAGACTGGTGATCTAGGTCCAAATCCTAGAAGAGAGTGCAGAGCAATTCCAGCAATCCAAAACACTAACTCCCAACCAGCTATCACTTTTCAGATTACTTCCCCAATCTCACATTCAAAGGCTTCCTGTATCCATTCTTTACATCCTTTTTTCACAACACCAAATACAATCTACTGTCTTTTTTTTGTCAAATGTATTGACTACAACAGAATTTTTCAAAAGCTAACCTAACACAAAACCCTTCAAGTCAGTTTATTGCCCTGAGTTAACTCTTACCAAGTGTTTTTCAGATGAATCTTCCTCCATTCCTACAGGCTTCCATGTCAGCAAGCTTCACAGTTAAGAAAAAAAAAACAAACAAAAAACACAAAACAAAACAACAACAAAAACACAAACAAAAAACCAAACAAAACAAAACAAAAAAGGTAAATATTGTTGCTCTGGAATTGGGTATCAATATAAGAATTAAACTTATGAACTCACACATGAGGAATAGTTGTTTTGAAGATTTCTAGCATACAGTTGCATGTCTGGCCCCAGACTTCAGGGCTGAATTTCTGTCCGTTGAGTATTACCAGGTTTTCTAGGCAGTTTGTACCTGATCGTGCCAGCTGCTCATTATCTGTGAAAGAAACATTTCATATTTCTCAACTTCTACAATGTCAATGAAAAATTAAGCATTCCCTGCTACTGCTCCATTGAAAATTTTTACCAGTTTTTTCACAATACTGTGAAATGCACCGTGTCTTGGCTCAGAGCCTACCTATACAATATCTTACAGCAATATGAAGCTGAGGAACCTACTGAATAAAAAAAGGAGTTTCAAAATAGCTTTCATGAGATGTAAATCCAACCAGGGAAGACAAAAGACAGGAGAGAAGCAGAAGGGAAGCACAGAGTGAGGAAAAGGAAGGAAAAGCAGCAATCGGAAACTTATGATTTACTGCAAGATCATCCCCCTACATTCCATGCTGGTAACATGCAGGATTTCAGGTGTAAGAGTTGGAGCCGGAAGGAAAACAAGTTCTTTAGAAAGCTGTATTTAGAAGTACTCGATGGTTGGGACAAGAGGGGAAGCAGGTGTGAGAAACTAAGAAAAAAGATAAAAATGAGAAAAAAAAGAGAAAATAAAAAAATCAGAATGCATGCACATATCTGTATGTGTAAATAAAGGAGGTAATGTATTCCTGCAGTCAAAAGAAGAAAGGTTGTTGGCAGAAGATTCAGAAGATTGACAACACTCTCCAAAAGCTTTTTCTGTGTCACAGTAACATCATGAGCACATTATGAACACAGTAACAAAAAAGTTGCCTAACTCAATAAAAAGATTGGTGTTCAAATATTCAAGATATTGCATCAATGTATTGCAACACATATTGTCCTAATGGGAACTTTTATTCTTCCAAAATTCAGTTAACCTTCCCCTTAAGTAATTAACATTTAAAAATACATTTAATAAAAAAACCAGGTAAATAAGGTACCTTGTTTTACACACCACTGTAACTGTGCAAGTATGTCAGGAAGAAGGATCTCATGTAAAGCTTCATAGAACTGCGTGAACACGTCACAGATGGCATAAAGTGCGTGGTTGCACGTTGTGGTCATCCACTCTGATTTCTGGGAGAGAAAATGAAAGTCTTTGGTTTTATGAGGATTCATCCATGATGACAACACTTGGCTTATACATGGCTGGTCAACAAGAGACACAGCTCTGAGGAGAGGAGAACTCAGAACTAAAGCCTCACGACTGCAGATGTCTTGTCAGAAGTGCTTAGTTGGCCACATGAACACTGCTCAGAAAACTACGTGTTCACAACAGAGTGAGAACAATCTCCTTGAAAATAATCAGAACACACACACACACAGGTCACTGGACACTGTGGCAATTTTCATTCATGCCACAGAATTCGGCAGAATACAGAATGTGTTTAGTAAAGTCTGGGGCAGTATGGGGTGGCAATATCTGATGTCAGTACAAACTGCTGCCTCAGATGTGCGAGTTCTTGAAAAGACAACTCTAGGAAATGCTTACTTTGAGTTTTTTTTGTTTTACCTCTGTTTGTTGTTCAGGGAGTTTCATATTATCAAAAATCCGAAACACAATTCGAAACAGGTCTTGCCACCAGTGCTTTTCAAAGGTATGCCCATAACTCTTCATGATTTCAAACATCACTGTTAAGCCTCTATAAACAAACCCAAACAAGTATAGGAACAGATGTTAAAATGTGTTCCTATGATATCTCCACTAAATGAATTACAATAAAAGAAAAAAGCAAAAAAAGAAAAGCTTTATTACCTTGTACGAACATCTAATTTGCAACGATTGATGATACAAGAAAGTTCAAACAAAATAGGAAACCATCCTCTGACCCACACTCTGTCCCCGGGAGCCACATTCATGTCATCGCTCGTGTATTCTCTTAATACCTTGAAGATCAGCAGGAAAAAAAGATTTAAAGAAAAAATTATCTTAAAAATCTTTAAATGTGACAAATTTAGATACTAATAGTGGTACAGACAGACCTGGAAAGTTAGCTTAGTTCCTACTGTAACACTCCAATCCTGCAAAATATAAGTATAGCTCTGAGATGTAACTATTTGCAAAAATACTAGAAAATAATATAAGGAAATAAATACTTCAATCTGTTTTTTACTTCAGTCCAGCTAAAGGCCTTACAAGTTGCTGAGGTTTGGACTCCTTAGAAAGGAACTTAGAAAGTGACAGACAACAGTTACATCAATACATGTAACAAGGAAATCTAAAATTGGCAGAAACCAGTTCTACAAGTCTCTGGTGCACTGAATGTAGCACGCAGCGAGGACGTGCAACTGCAATATAACTCCAGGCTCTCCTCAGCCAGTGATTACTACATTCAGTATTCACACAACAGACTGATGTAGAAGAACACGCATGTTTGTAACCAACTGAACTAGACATAATTAGGGTGACAGAAGAGGAAGTACTGCTTTCCAAGTCATCTTAAAACCACAAAACCAAAAAAAACAAACAAGGACTATTTAATTCAGTTATTTCCCATTTGGACTTACAAGACTTAGAGTTATTTAAGCAGCCCTAGTTTACCGCTTACATAATACCAAAATTTCTCCTAAATCCAAATAAGCTTTGAATATAAACACTTGCAATTGAAGTTTGAGTCTGAAAGCTCTTTCTTAGAAGATTAATCTCCCTTTAACAGTAGAAGACAGTGTGAAAACGCATTAGGGTAAAAATTCAAATATACCTGTGGTCTTTCTGAGACATATTTTGCACAGTAACGAATGAGCCTGATGGCTTCCATGCTGGTGTCCGGGAAGGCAACATTACAGGCAAACTCAGAGAGGCATTTTACTGCGTCCTGAAATGAGTCAATTGCTGCTGGAAAATGCTGCTGAAAAATATTTGCTGTGAAGAACAAATAAATACACTTTTTAAAATTTACTGATATTAAAATCCATAAATAAACTGCATCAATCTAGGCATGTCACCTGTGGTATACTGCTATGGAATAGTCAAACATGAAAGAACCAGATCTTCTACACTAAATATGGTTCTTTGCCTTCTCTTGCATTCTTCCCTGTCCCACCTCACCAACCACATTCCAAAGTTCTACAGCAGAATATCTATAGTTTGTCCTGTCCATAGCATTCAGGAGACTTAATGGGTATGACGCAGCTGCAGAGTTTAAACAGTCTGGCTGCAAGGTTGTTTATTTGGCTGCAAATGCAAAAGCCTTATTCAGATGAGCCTTTTAAAGCAAAGTCACAGCAGCAAAGTTAATTTGGGTGCGTGCATCTGTCAAGCATTACTTACTAACTATGTGTGCTGTAGTCTGAAAGGCCAGCTCTACAATATTCCCATCATGGTCTGACGCTGCTTGATGAAAGACTGCAAAGATATTTTTCCAGCCTGAACGAATGTTACCAGCTTGAGAGTTCACCATCTGAGCAATACAGCGGATCACCATGTCTCGAATAGTCGGAGATCTTAAAAAAAAAGAGAAAGGAAAGCAAGACTTCTTTACACGGGCACGAAGTAACTGCCCCATTTCCCTGTACATGACCATCTAACCCATGCCAAGTGACATCCTTAAGTGGACTAAAGCAAGCTAAAGCAGAAATTGCAGTGCCTCACACCTGTTTTTCTTCATAATATGCTCAAAAGGCCTTAGGAAATCTTTCTGGAAGCGGAAGTTGGCTAACTCTCCCTTCTCAAGAAATTTCATTGACAGCTGCCTTAATGAGTCTACGGCAAAGATGGCAACATCTTCGTTAGGGTTACACCCAACCTAGAAGAAAAGCATATTTTCAAACATTTATCAGCTAAAGTGTCATTTATATGAGTAACAAATTCATCATTCAAGTTCTATCTCAGCCCACTAAACACTGCTAGCACATTCTAGTGTTCAGATACTCAGGAAAGAAGGGGTTCCTGTTGAAGGGAGCTTTCTGTCATTTCGTCCATCTAAACAGACCCATGGATTTTGAATGCATCAATGCAGGCCTATAATAGCCAGCAAGATGCTAAAATTAAAATACAATACAATATAACAAAATAAATGACATCTTTAGTTAAAAAAATCCCATCCTAACATGGTTCAATTTCCTACGGAAAACAACTGTTGTCCAGGATCACCTGTGTACATTTTAGAGGAAAACTAACTTGGCATTGTATCAGAAGGAAAAGACAAAGAAAAATTACAGAAATACCGAATCGTATAATGAAGATTATATGATGAAAGATCATTCCTATAAACATTTCTATTTGTACACTTTGGATTTTTAAATAGGTGCTTCTTTTAGGTGCTTTGAATGGAATTTTTTTCAATATCAGAGCTTAAGCCACTAACAACACAGAAGGGAAAAGCTGATTAAAGAAGTCCTGCTATTCATGCATATTGTGTAACTTGATTTTAAAAAGTACCTTATTGAAGTGATCTCCAATCACATGCCAAATCCTCGACCACTGCAGCCTAATGCGGTTCATGTTGTAATAGGATATCTCCACTATCTTCTGCAGGCTGAACATACGCGGGTGGTGCGGGGACGCCAGCTCGTCCATGGAAACAGCACACAGCCACCGCACAAAGTCAACTGCACAGGAGAAGCCTGCTGTGAGCCAGGCTGCTCCAGTGCCAAGGGCCCTGTAACCCACCATACATACCTATGGCATTCCCGTCCAGCCTCGTGGAGCCCGTGAATATCCTACGGAACAAATAAAGGAGTTGGAGTTTCAGCTGCGCATCCACAAGAGTCAATCACAGCTTAGTGCTGCAGCAAAAGGTACATCTGGAGGTACTTCACAATCCTCCATGCCATGTACTCTGCAACTCTTGTATTCTTGCTCCTTGGGCAGCAGTACATGCATTTTTCCTTAGTCTAAGCATCCTCTTTCCTGTACCACGTCACAGTCTACTGTGCTCCTGCCCCGCTGCAGGAACAGGCTCACAAGTTTACCCAGCCAAGTTATGCTGGAAAACTCATTTGGGTGACAGCATGTTAAATTTCATGGGAACAGCAAACAGACACTAAGAAAGCTTTACTAAAAGACTTTACTGGTTATCAGCTACCTTTGATCTTTACATACTCTGAGAATATGGTTGGCTGTGGCTGTCAAAACAGACAGGAGAAAGACTGTGGATGCACTGTTGTCCCTTCTTCCCCTTCAGCTGTTCAGTCTTGAGATGAGTTCAGACTACTGATAGTGATCCATATAGAACACTGATGAAGCGGAGAACATTCCCAAATCTTTTGGACTTTGATGTGGTAACAGACACATTTATGGTTAGAATAAACACTGCAAGTCTGAATATACGATTGTGCAGACTTGCACAGCTGTATCAGTAATTACTAAGAAGTCCCATTCCAACACATGGTTTAGGATAGAAGAATGTCTTTAGACAACATTTCAGAAGGGCCGATGACAAAGATGACAATTTAGGTAAGAGTGCAGAGATGACATTCTCAGTACCTGTCTACTGCTACCACCACACTCTGTGAGCTAGTCTCCCCCACAGACTCCTGAATGCTTGCCATATGCCGTTTGTCAGCCCCACTCCCAACGAGGTTCCCTGCAATAAAAGCCATCAAAAAACAGTATTTGCCATCAGGAAATAACTTTATATTAACTCCAACATCAAACAAGTAGACAAGGAGAAGTGCTTGCTGCTTCTAGGTACCATGTAATTTATATGGAGTAGATGGTGTCTTTGCCAGATCTGTGCCAGATTATTACACAGTTAAACATTATATTTATTAGGGTAAGACAATAGGATATTGTTAATAAAATTGAAACTGATAAAATAGTATTTTAAAATATGAACTCTAAGTCAACTACAAGTAGTTAATTCAGCACAGTTCTGGATTCATCACAATCATCATGTATAGCATCCACTCCAAGGTTTTTTAAAATAAAATTGTTTCCTTAGTGGTTTTAAAAGGCGACTTGCCTTGTTCCTCTAATTTACAGCCAAAAATCTAAGGTTTGTTTCTTGCACACACTGCAGAAACAATAGGAACTGGAACAGCAAGCCCAACATGCAGAGATAAGAAATTCCTTTGGAAAACCAATTCTCAGTTATCAAAACATCTATTAATTCCTGAAAATAAATGGCTCTTTTTTCCTATTAATTAGAACATTAATAATAATGTTTTCTAATAAATTAATAAATTTCTCTAATAAATTTCTAATAATTAGAAATTAATAGAATTTTCTATTAATTGTAACAAAATCATGACTTTGTATGGCAAAACAGTTTTGACAACAACATATTCCAACAAATAAATCTGGAATAGTTATGAAATAGCTTAACCCAATTCCAAAGTTAGAACAGATTTGGTAATTATAAACACATATTGGAATACACAGTTTCATTAATCCAACACAGCTTACCCTGGAAGCAAGTAAATATCTTTGAGTATGTTATAACATTGAGGATTCTTTAACATCCTTACTCCACTTGTATGTGCATCTTTGTGAAGTCCAGGATTAATAATCTTACCTAATCCCAGGCTCATAAACTCTTCTCCTGCAGAGGCATAGCCCTTAATGCTGCTTTCCCTCTCACGCCCAGAACCAGACAAATACCGAGTTTTCACACCAGTTCCTATGAGCTGTGCCAGTTCCAGCTGGCTAATACATTTCAAGATCTAAAACCAAAAGAAATTAAACATTGTGTTTCTGGACATCACCATATTTTTATTCTTAACATATATTTGTATTTAAGATTTATAACCTTCCCAGGTTCTCCAACCATTTAAACAACTTTGACCATGACAACAGCTTTGATGGAGCTAAAACATTACTAATAAAATTATAAATGAAGTTGAGTGGTTCATTCAGTATTATCAGCCACCATGAGTCATTCCAATACAAGAATTAAATAAACAGTGGTCAAAAATCTAGCCTGGATCTCTAACTACTAAAGGAAACCTTTTTATTACTTTTTACAGCATCAACTTTCAAGACTATAAAAAAGTTGAAGCTCATCTTCTAGAGACTTCCCTGTCCTAGAGAGATGAAAAGACTGAAACGTTGCAGCTATCACCACTTTGAGTAATGATGTTCCAACCCAGACAGTTTAAATGCCAATGCTGTGCTTGCCATAGCACGAAATTGATTCTCTTCCTTCTTCCTCCCCCACTGCCACATCCCTTGGCTGGCACAAGCACTCCAGAGGGTGTGCTGTGAGCCAGGTCTGAGGCATCTGTCAGCTCTAGCACCTTTTGGCTCATATCATGTAGCCCAAGACTAGAGACAGAGAACATAATGCAGCAGAAATGCTCCTTTTAGCAGCAGCACAGATTTAGAGCTGATAAAATTGCTCCTGGAAAACAGGCTTTAAGAAAATACATATGATCCTGACAGCCCACCTTTACCAATCCCCCACCAAATTATTTTAGCCCTAATTTTTCATGTGCTTATGGTAAATGTTGCCAAACACTGCACAGACAAGTCTGGACCCGTGAACTAGAGTATTTTTGTTTCCATGAATAAGAATACAATAGTTTATATGCAGAATTTTCTGAAGCCAAATGTGACTTGTTTCAATTCCATATCAAATGCACTCACAAGAATTACAATATTGTCACACAGCTTCCACAGGGTCTTCAAAAAAAAAATGCAGTGCATTATTTTTATATATATACATATATATAAAAAAAACAAACAAAAATTGAACAATATAATGCGCTTCCTTCGCATTTTCAAGAGGGTTCTGGGAGCGGATAGTAGAATAAAAAATATGACACCATGTTCACTATTTAAACTAATCAAGATTTACCTCATGCCAAGAATTGCCAAGATAGTTGCCATCTGTGTGAGCAACTGTAATGAGTGTCTTAATGGTATCAATGTTCTTCTGTTTCATTTCTGTAATGCTGGAACTGGCGGTCAACAAGGAAAAACGAGCAAGGGCCTGTACATAAGCATCTCGTTCAAGCTACAAGACAGAAAAACAAGCATCAAAATCAAGTCCCCAAAGAACCAGAGAAAGCAACTTGCCTACAAATTTTCCTTCTATGGATAGCTGGCACTGTTAGAGCACTTTCCAGCTGAAGGAGAGTAGGATGCCAGTTAGCAAACACTCTTAATAGAAGATTCAGCAAGACAAAGAATAGCAGAGCTGAAGAAATGCTTGATTACATCAAGACCTTTTACCATTTCAAGAAAGGAGATGAGACACTTCATCTGCTATGTATAAGCTGTTTGTAATTCTTCACCTGCCTCCCAGAGCCCACACAGCCATCAGCGAGTCCCAGGCTAAGTCTGGCACAAACCTGCATTCCAAAGATACAGGCTATCCTAATTGCACAGCGTATTCCTTCCAAACACAGCGACGCGACTTCTGTGTCATCACAGTTCTGCAAGCCAACACTGTAAGCTGCCAGCAGTGGAGTCCACACAAGCTAAAGAGAGGAAGAAACAAAGTTCAGAAGTCTCTTAAAACTTTAGCCCAAAACACTGGGTCACTGAAGCCAAATATATCCAAAGAGTCCACCTGTTGCATTAGCAAACTCTGAAGAGTAATTTTCCACTTTTTTCCCCATGCTTAAAACTCTTTGTAACGAAGACACAGTGAGAGCCTGACACTCACTTTGAACATGGGTCTGACATGATCCAGGTGAGTGGCGCTGGTGAAAGGTGCCTTTGCATGGCTCACTGCCTCCATGAGGGCTTTGGCTGTCTTTGCCATTTGTTCCATCTCCAAGTTGTACAACAACCTCCGCTGCTTCTCATTAGCTACACCTAAGGGGATCACCACACAGAGGCATTGCTCGATTTCTTACAAGAGCATATTCCATGTCTTCACATTGAGCATCACAAAATGTTAAATAAAGGTATTGCAACTGAAATCTAAAGATAAAAATCTTGCAAAATCTTAGAAGTCAGGAGGCTGCCTCAGGTTGCAAGCAAGGAAGTCCAGCACTAAAAACCACACCCAAATTTAAGACTTTATTCTGTACAAAATAATTAATTCAGCCCTTTACTATATAACACATGCTATTACTTAATCATTCCAAGTCAGAGGTGCATACTCAATTAAGTCATTCTGCCTGTAAAAGTGGATGGAGAATCCTGTATCTTCTTAGGCTCACATCCGCAAAACAAAACAAGCCCTCACCAACATGATAAATAAATTAATAACTTAGTGTTTCTTTACCCTTATACTACAGGGTGCAACTTCAATTTTCAAGCAAATTAATTCTGTTCCTATTTCGATTGAGAAAACCTGCAAACAGCATGAAAACACTGGAAAAACCACTATGCTGAAGATTCAGAACTCACTATATTGAATTAAATTAGTACCAGCTATTCTGAGTAAAAGTAGGATACAGCTGGGGATACTGGTTTCTACTGCATGCTACACACAGCAGCCCTCATTTGGTCTGGATGAGGAGAGGTGACTACAGATCATGACAAATTCTCTAATCTCTCTGTTTTGCAAACAGTATCACAAGGACTGTGACACCTCCCAGCCACTGAACCATGGAGGAAGACAAAAAACCAGCCCAAGTCAAGCCCTCACTCGTTGTCTAGCACATAAAAACAAGTTAATTGCAAAGTAAGTTCCCCCTTGAGTTATTCCCCCCTCTTCCTCTCACACTCATGTTTAAAAACCACAACAGATCTCATTCCTCGTTTCTGCAGTGGTGCCAGAGGCACCTACACGGCTGTTCCCACCACAGAAAGCAGTGTTAAGTTGTAACTGAGCCAGTTTCATTCCAGATATCTCTATCAACCATTCTAAATTTACTTTATGTATTGCCCCAAGGCATTTTCACAAAGACTCTGCACACCACTGTGCCATCCCAAAGTTCCTGCAATAGTTCAAGAGCACTGCGGTCTTTCCAGTTGCTAGCTCCTTCTTACTTGGTTTACTACACTTGGTTGTAATTGCATATTCTTTTGTCTCTTTCATCGCAATTTTCTTTCCTTCTATTTCTTCATAGATTGTGGATAAATACTCTTCTGGCAGGTCTTTACTGTCATTGATTCCTCGATTCATTTTAATGTACTGCTCCTTTGTCATTTTATTTTTTACCTGTAAGAAGGAATAAGTTGGGTATCAGATTTTGAATGCAACTTCCAGGGAAATTTGAACTTCTCTAAGTTTGGATTCTTTAAATTTCTACCTGTGGACTGTGCAAGTCTGTAGTCAGCATTATAATGGAGTATGCCAAAACATAGGCAGTGTCAGCGCTAGCAAATAGTGTTTGCCTGAGGGAGGAAAAAAACAAAACGGTTTATAGACTCCCAGTTCCTCAGTCCATTAGCTCTAGTCATATACGCAAGAAAAATACCCAGAAGTGCTATGTATTCAACCAAAGAGCCAACAAAACCCGAAGCTAGCCTGATGCTAGAAATGCATCAAACTCCAAGTAGTTTAAAACACAAATAAAAATGCGGGAAAAAAGTGTATCATCTTAACAATATTGAAAACTAGTGGTGACTGAGATTTTCAAGTACATTCCCTAAAGATTACACAAAGACCAATAATGTATGATCTTTAAAAAGTTAAAGGACAGCTTATTTTTCACTCCCAGAGTTTCATAAAGATTGATACAAAACCAACTCACTGATACACCAGCTGGCCTAAGGAATGGGAACTAATTAGGCTTGACACGAAGCTAAACTGAAGTTTAGCTTATTGCATTAGGAACAACAGAAACTTGGCCTATTTGGTATCAAATAACATATACACATTTTGTTCCACATCCAACAGGCAAGCAAAAGCATTATAACATCCTATTAGCTGTTTATGTCATGAATTTTTAATTCTAGCCATTTCTACTGCTTATTACTGTTTTTTATACTTGACTGATCTACATTTGTCTAAAATTGTCTCTGTATTAGCTGTTGCATTTTAACCTACTTAGGGCTTCCCTCTTCCAGTAATTCCTTCTAGCAAGTACTTGGGATTTAAGGAAATGCCAGCATCAGTATACTTCTTATCCAGTATCAGCAGCAAGATCTGCTCCTCACATAAGCCTGCAGAAGTTCCTGGCCTGGTATGAGCTCAATCTATCCCCTGCCCCTAAGGGCCACAACAGCACAGCCAGGGAATGTTCTTTGGGCACTGATCTGATACAAAGGGTTTGAATTACCGTTGGTTGCATTCAATATATCTAGCAGCAAACTTCTCCATTAATCTATCAATCTTCTGGGCTTCACCTGGCAGACGAAAACCTTCCAGAAATATACGCAGAGCAGAGACAAAGTCTTTTCCACAGAAATCAAGCTGGTCTACATAGGCATACATCACTTCCTTGTTAAACTTGCTGCTTTCCCCAAGAAATTCCCCCACTTGAGTCTAAAAAACACAAGAGACAGTTATTACCGTGCAATCCAAGTGCCAGCTTTGCAAGAAGGTTTCTAGGCCAAGAGTTGCACAGCTGTCAGCTCTGTAAAGCTGACATGTCGCTGAGTGGTCAGAGCAGCCGACGGAGGGGTGGCAAGAGACAGGGGTATTAGATATGCCCCCTCAGTGTGCATATTCCTGCTTCCCTCCCTGCCAAAGGCAAGATCTGCATTACTGCAGAGCCAAGGAAAGCTGAACTGTGCCCAGCTGCACAAGCAGTAGAGAATGCTTTGCCACTGCAGCACATGATACTCCTTTGCTGGCAAGGTACTGCCAGCAACTGACACTACTCCATCTCCCTCCAGTCTCCAGGGACAGACGAAATGCACATTCCATTGATGGGGAACCCCGAGCACTTCACTGTAACACAGTACTTTACTAAGAAGCCTGGGACAGCAAGTAAACTGTAGGCAGCTTTGGCATTAGGTGTGTCCATGAGAAGCCTTGCACGTTCATTTCTCTAAGAGATGAACTACAGAGCAGGGGCACGCAGATACCAGGGACAGGGCCGAAGGCACTGGGGCAAGTGTATTAATTATGCTGCACGTAATCTTACAGAACAGAGGCGCTCCTCTTGGTGCAAGAATTGTGCCAGGTCCTCTGCTGTAGTGCCAAGCATTCCTTGCTCCTGTAGATACTGTATTCCTCTCTTTGGTTTTTTATTAAACCTATTCAGACAAAAACATGGGAAAATTGAGACTTACAATTAAAAATATCACAGCCTATAAAATTTGAGTTTTACAGAGTCCTCATAAACCAAAGACTCTGTGCTGTAGCTCCACGTCCTTTCTAGTTAGAAAAAAAGTTAAAGAATGTGCAACAAATCTATTACCTATCACACAATAGGCTCCATCTCATAAGGTACACTGAGCTGCTGATAACCTTAGAAGTTATTGCTGGAAAACTCCAAAACTCACCTTTTTGAACATTAAAAATTAGAGACTTTACATGAAATGTTAAAAATGTTGTTGTTCAAGACCTTTTTCTAGCATTTACAGACATGAAGACCGTCAAATTAATGAAAAAGAAGTAAAGCATAGCTGGACAATGACTTAATTCTTCAAACTCTATTTCAATAAAAGACAACAAATCATGTAAGAGCTGCAAGACAACCATGTCCCCTCAAATCAATTTCTCTCTAGGCATACACACTCTTGTGCAGCTGAGCCAGCAAAAACGAAAGCTATGAAAACCCCTTTCACTCCACCCACGATTTTATGAAATTCCTTTTAACTGTAACAGCCTCCAGCACTGGTTTTTGACAACAGGAGGCAAGAGTCTTCAGCATTAATATCAACTTGTAAATGTCTCTACAGGTGTAACTGTGTGAGACCATAAGAAACAATACATTTTATTACTAGTGAACTTGAGTTTTCCTGTCATATTGGGCTTACAGTTCTATCCCATGTTCAATTATTTCCTTTTGTTGCTTGATGACTTCAAATTGCTCTGGATCATCGGGGACAGCAGTCTGAGTACCAACACTTCCAACTCCTGATGATACAGTGGAGTCCAAGGAACTGACACTACTCCGTCTCCCTCCAGTCTCCAGGCATTTACCTTCAGCCATTTCCTGTTCAGATGGTTTATACGAACCTATTTGCAAACAAGGTGAGATTTAAGTTATCCTTGTTCAGCCAAGAGCTTTTAGTTACAGAACTTTTAAGCAGAAATCTATGAGTCAATACTCTTATTCTACCACGTATATTTTTTGGCAGTCTGCACTACACGACATGAAGATGCTCTATTGATGCAATTCTAAAATAATCCAAAAAAGACAGAAAAGCAGCAGCATCTATGGAGAAATTCCAGCACTTCAACTTAGTAACTCCAAGGCTGGTCACACGTCTTGTTCTTCATGAGCTTTTATAGCATAGGCAAGGGCCTGGCTAAAGCTCATCAACAGAACCCGGTTATTCGAACTGGACACTTGGAGAACTGGTTACTGCAACAGACTAACAACTGTTTGTAAAATACCTCACTTGTATAAACAAATTGTTAGGTACAATCTGGCATCCACACTTCTGAATAGCTTCTAAACATTGAACAAACACAAGAACAAATTGATTAAACAAATTAGTCTCTCCATACAGAAACAATCTTACCCAAGCTAGTCTGATGATTGGGGTTCACATAAAGGTCTTTGCTCCATTCTACCATACATTTTAAAATAGAAACCAAACATTCAAGTCCTTTTTTCCTCAGGCTTAGTTCCTAAAACATGAAGAAAAAAAATAATAAAAGAAAAAAAGAAAAACCAAACCAACAAACAGTGCTGAAAACAGTCTCTACACTAGTCTCCCTCTAAGGACTGGGAAAGCACAATCTTAAAAATAAAATGCTTATGGTGTAGATATGGCACAAAGTCTGTGCAAAGCAAACTCCACAGAAGGTACCACCAGTTCATGAGTTCCAGAAGCGAAGTCATTTAAATGAGGCAGGGGAAGGCTCGTTTGGTTCTCTCTCTCTCTCTCCCCCCCATGGCAGTCCAACTAAAGAGACCAGAACCAGTCTGGTCTCAGTGCAAACAGGCAGCAAAATCACCAAGTAAATTAACAGCACTGCTTCAGCATCCAATTGCAAATTAGCAAACTAACAAAAAGTAAGTAACATCAGAGGGTTACAGACAACATGAACCACTGGAAGTATCAGTAACGATGCAGAGATAGCACTGTTTATGAAACAATCGTACCTTAACTTCAAAGCTGCTTTCCTTACCTGTAAAGGTGTCATTCCCAACTCATGCCCACTTCGTCCCTGTGCGATTTTGGACAAATCATTTACAAGACGTTCAAATATATTAGCAGCGTTTAAATCACAATCATAGTTAACATAAATATCCACTACACACTGGGCATCTGGAAAATAAAAGGAAATGGAAGTAGTAGGATTCTGTGCAACAGAATTTTTAAAAGGAATCAGCCAAGTTGGAGCAGGCAGTGCGGATGAATCCAGATATTTCACCCAAGCACTCTAGGATCAAATTCAAATTTTCATACTTAAACATTATATGTGGCATTTCTTTTCAAAATAATTTTCATCTGCTGCCAGAACAAGTGATTCTTTTACACAGTTGAAATACCTGCACAAATTCTAGTTAAAGTCTGAATCACCATCCATTTGTGTTCAAAGGAACTTGAAGAAGTCTCTAGAATATTCAGGAAGATCTCTTTGAAGAACACCTGCAAAATAAATAAGGTTAAGGACTTGATCTGAAACTTATTAGAACCATGTCAAATGTACAGATTCATTTCTCTTCAGTAATTTCTCTTGAAGAAATTATTAAATGCATATTAAAATTTGGATACAGTCATAATATACTAGTTTAGTAAGCAAACCAAACTAAGACATTAAAATGTAAGTTCCAGCTGTCTTTTTACCATGACAGTATTCTGAGAACTAGAGCATATGCAATCTATAGATTAAAAGTTTCTCACCTCAATCTGCATTTTCAAATGAGTCTTAAAATTTGAAAGCAGTGTGAGGAAGATGGCAAGAGAGAGCTCAAACACATCAGGAACAGAAGAGACTCCATTTTTAGATAATGCTACACAAAGATATTGCTTGATTGCATTGATGAACATTTCATGTGTCCTGAAAACCAGACCAGCATTCTGCAGCACTGAGAGAAGCAGCTGGAGAGACACAACCTTGGAACGCAATTCATGGGATCTAGAAAAAATTCAACATTAAATGTATATTTATATTTTCTTAGTATATACTTGTATTCAACATTCACACTGTAGCATTTCTTCCACATCAGGAAGAAATGACTGCTACTTTAATTCATTTGAATGAAGGGGGCAAGAGGGGTGGAAATCAGCCAAGTGATTTTTGAACATCTACCACTCAAATATGAAAAAATTTCCACTAATATTAACATCTTAGACTAGCCTAATAGATGCAGCTCAGTGCTTCTTAAGCACTTCCCCATTCTTCCATCAAAAGCTTCACAAATACTATAGTCAAGGCCACTCCAACTGGTAAGATTATTAAGTCTATTACGCAAAAACCAAAAATCTCAAGTCTTAAATTTTTAATAATTTGAAGCTATTTTCAATCCTAGATTCATCAGTCTAACTAAACTGAGGGCTTGACAAGCGGATTTTGAACATCTGCTTTACTATACAGCAGCTACTTAACTGTCTCCAAAAGCTACCTGGAGAGGGCAGAATAATAAATATAGCTCAGTACTTGGGATCTGGTGGTCCATCCCCGAGCGGTTTCATGGAGAGCTTGCACAATGACCGGAACACAAGGAAGGCATCCTTTTGCAGAACATGGGAAAATCTGGCAGCAGCTTGATGTCCAGATACATCTGTTTCCTTAAGAGTAAAAAACACAACACAGATCCTCAGTGAGACAAAGAAACAGAGCAATTAGGAGATTCCACAGCTCCTCTGAGAATCACCTACAGTTTGAAGAAAATAGCACATTTGACAAAGTTTAAACTAAACCTAAACAGGATTACAAAGGATCTGGATCTTTTCACACATGTTGACTAACCCTTTATCTCTGTCCCAACTCAGTATTAAAATACAACTAATACAATCAATTTTAGGACAGGTATTTTCAAAATATGCTTAAATTCCAGCTGCTGCTTCCTTTTGAACCTGAGCAGGACACACCCATTAGAGTTTCTGCCCCTTTCTTCTGCCAAATCCCACTCTATTAGTTGGCACAATAAAAACATTTCTTATTTCGTAAATGTATATCGGCATTCAGGGCAGTTATTTACCAGATTATCAGTGGAGGAAACAGACTGCCCATCATCTGGAATCCCATTTGTTTGTACATTTTCATTGCTAGAGCCAGAAAGAAGAGTATCTGCAGTCTCTAATGCAGGCAGAGCCTTCACTGGTTCTGTTACGTGCTTTTCTTCAGCCACTAAAGGAGAAAAAGGAAAAACTATTAAAATCATGCATTAAGAATTTTCTATCCCATGACTTTGTGAAGCTCTACCGAGTGGGACAGACCTAGCACTGGTAAACTAGAAAGTTTCTCAGCTATCAGCAAAAGAATATTGTGATACAATCAAAACCTGTTTTTGCTGCCTCATTAGGTGTTCTTGTCAAGATACTTAGTAATGAAAATAAGTTCCATGCTTCTATAATCAATACATATGCAACTATTTTACTTCAGAAGACTTTACTACCTTTCACAGCTGACTCCACCACATCTTCCAAGATGCCTTGAACCATTTCCTTTCCTTCATCAATTGTTTCCTCTAATGAAACACACAGAGAATTTTTAATTCAGATTTTTTGTTTAGGAAGAGGATTAAAAGTGAAAACATGACAGAGGCAGAAATGTCAAAAATTGTCAGTTTTCTTCAGCAGTTCTCATAGAAAGTTATTTCTGAGAAGTCATTCAAAAATATTCATTGATGTTATTTATGTTGTTTAAATCAAAGCACTGATATTTTTAATGCAATTATTTTGTCATTTGTATTTATCAACTACTACAAACATTCCTAATTTGGATGCAGTATGTGCTGATGATACAGTCTTGATAATGTGCACCATTTTTACCACAGGACTTCAACTACCGGAGAGTGATTCTGTCACTTCCCACATACCATGACAATTCTCTTCCTTTCCTTCCCCTTTATTAACCTGCTCAAGTCAAATTCCTCTAAAATTCTCTATAGATAAAGCACACGTAGCTTAACTAGAATTCTAGGGAGAACAGGACCCTTTCTGCAGCAGTTACAGTGTAGACACAAGGCAAGCATGGCAGCACACTCTGAAAGACTGCTGAGGAAAGCCAAGGGAGCCAGTCACCCCAGTCACTGCTCCTCGAAGCAGCCTCCAAGAGCACTTTCCAACAGCACCGCTGCAAGCGAAAGCCACAGACACCCCGTACGCTGCTCACCTGCGGCTGGCGGGGAGAGGGCCCGGTGCAGCTCCCCTTGGCCGGGCCCCCCCGTGCCGGGCTCCCCGTTGGCCAGCGTGGCGGCGGCTCTGCCTCCCCAGGAGCTGTGCTGCCACTGCCCCGGCCACGGGGACCGGGACACCGCCGCCACCGCCGGGGACTGCGGCTTCTGCGCAGGCGCTCGCTCTGCTTCTCTGGATTCCTGCAGCTTGAAAAACCCATATGAAAAGGTTCATCTAAGCACAAAATACGCTAAGGGAAATCCTGTCTACGATGACTGATGTTCCTTTGAGAATTCACGTGTTAGCAAGAAACAGTGAAACTACAATCTCTTGGCCAATCAGATTAAAAAGATACACTTCAAGTTTATTTGAAAAGCATAATGTGTTTATGCAATGCCATTTGGCAGAAGCTACAGTGTGAAACCTTGTTATCAGCAGTGAGCCACACCTTTCATTTTCAAATCAGTCACTATGCCTCACTGCAGGGTTTACATGTTTTCTAACATGACAAATCAGCAGATATAAAACTACAATGACAGACTCACTAAAAACAACAATAATAAAAAAGTTTTCAGTCATTTGCAAGCCTAAACATTTGAGATGAGAAAAAGCAGTAGTTACTTACAGCTTGATTTTCCATACGTGTAAAAATGACATTTAACATCTGTGTCAGGGTAGCTTTGGCAGTTGTCTGGTTAATAAGATTTTTACTGGCCAGATAGATGTTGTAGCAGGTTCTAACAGTCTGAAGAATTGTTCCTTCATGAATTTCTATATATGGAGATGTTACTGCAGTGAGGAGAGCCTAGAAAAGTCCATAACACGGTAAAAATGAAATCTAAGCAAGTAGGCAGCAGTGCTCTCCACGCTCTTCTTCACGCATGTCTTCCAGAATAATCAGTGGGTTTGCTACAAAACACAGGTATCTTTTTTTAAGACTTTACAAGCAACGACGTTTCAAATCAAAGAAAGTTTAAAAGGACTTCCATATCTCTGTTCTCTCCTGAGCTGTTCGTAGAGGGTTTTATCAAAATTAATTTTCCACTAAGGGAGATACTGCACCTCCAAAAGAAAGTTACTATATTCCATAGCTTCATTTCCACGCAAGAGCCAATTGGCCTACACTAACATCAAGCTGGGTTACTAGAAGGTTCACCAACATCCAACCTCAGCTACAGTAGCCCAAGAAGATTTCAGAGCCAGAACACACACCACTGATGGACACTACCATGCCTTGTTGAGAATATACACTGGCAGCTGTCTGGAAAAAAGTCCAGGGGAGCAGAACAGGCTTGCACAGCATTCCATGGCACTGCATCCCAGTTCCAGGGCCTGCTATCAGGGCTGACAGCAATTCCCTGGCCTGATGGAGGTGGACACTGAGAGCCTCTAAGAGGAGCACGAAGCTGTCTGAAAGACGGCTCATCTCAGAAAGGACAAACATTTATAAAATATTCCCTTACATTCTGTTTTCCCAACAGGAAGTACATTTTCTTCACCAACTCTGCCCTGGTGACAGCCTCCCTGAATGCAGTGACACATGGGACAATGTAAGAAATGGAGCAACCGGGCCCTCAGTAATATTTAGCTTTTTTTTTTCAGTTACAAAATGAAAGAGACAAAGCAAATTAATATTGCACCAAAATAAATCAGATAAAATACCTTAATTATCTGCAGTTGTACTCCTTCATCTGTTTGAGGACCCTGAAAGCAATTGCAAATGGTTTCAACTATTCGGTCAATCAGTCGTTTTCCAGGAGCTCCGCTGTCCGGAGCGTTGCCAGTGATATGCCCATATGCAATGAGTTTCTAGATAGAAAGAATGCAGCTTAGATGACCATATATACCGTTAAGAAAAATCCAGTTTAGCACAGCATAAAATGAGGTGTTTAGATAGCATACCTCACTTAACCAGTTTTAACACAAAAATTTAACACCATCTATAGTCGGGCCACCAAATACTTTGACTGCTCACATATGTGGACAAAACAGATTTAGTATGACACAAAAGCTTTTTGCACCCAGACCATTTCTTCATACCATAACCAGAGAAAATTTTTTGAACACCAGTCTTTGTGTTACACCTTTGTGTAACACCTATTCAAAACCAAAGAGTTCTGCCCAACATGTATAAGAATTCTGTAAGAATCGAAAGAGGAAAAAAAAAGATATTCCAGAGTGTGACCTCGCCCGTCACATCAGCACCGCAAGAAATCCCATGGTAACACTGTTGTAGAGCACCGCAGACGAAGCACCTTTACTGACTGATGTAAGGATGGATCCCTGAGCCCCAGCAAAGGCTGCTACAGAAGTGCAGCCACACTCCTCCCTGAGCCCACGTGCCCAGCTCACAGTGACCCCAGGCAGGGGCCGGGGCGTGCGCAGGGCAGGGCAGCTCCTCACGGCAGGAGCTGCATGCCAGATTTGGTAACTGCAGCTTTCTCCATCTCACTCTGACCACGCTTAACCAGAACACTTACCTGTAAACAATCCAGGGAAGTACTGACGATGCGTGGAGACTTTGACTGGCAGGCCAGCTCAAATGGAAGGAAATATTTATCTGCTTCAATGAAATTTGCTTTTGGTGGAGCAGCGGTGCCTTCTCTAGGTCAGATACGAAGAGTCATTAATTTTTCTAAACATGTATATCACAGCAAACTACATTTTCTCCTTTTTCTAAATTTAAAGCTAAATAATGCACAGCAGCATACAAATGTACTGCAGCTTTCTTGCATATACTTTCTTAAACGAAGATCAATTTTCTTTTAAAATCACACAAAACCCATTTTACATTTATTTATATTTTATCTGATCTTTTTGATATCTTCTCCAGCTTAACTATTCCCTCAGTATACTCCAACACTCTTGCACTATCTGAAATATTGGAAAACTCCTACACAATGGATACATCTATCCATGTTATACAAAATTGATTAAATAGAGCCCATAGGAGGCATACTAAGCAAATAGAAACACATTTGAAGACCCACTTGCTCATTTTTAATCATAGCACAGTGCTGGAAAACTGTTTTAAAATTTTTATTTAAGTAATATTTAAATTGGTGTTCTTGATCTAGGTAATAAAGAGCACATGCTATCAAACAAAGGGTACGTACTGCTCCCCATGATTTCCTATCAGGCTATTGAGTCCAGTAAAAGGAAGCAAAAAACTGGCAAGTTTTAGAAATTTTGCAATTTTTTCCTGGTGAAATTCAGAGGCAGTTATGGCTTGAGTACCCACAGCCACAAACATTGTGTAAGTGAAACACACAGGCCAGGCCATATGTTCTTGGCACAAAGGTGGGTAACTGGGTATTCACAAATTCACTGCTGTAATGTATATACACCCTTACACTTCCACAAAATTATTCCATTTGTTCTTTACACACATTGTTTAGAGTAATTACGAATTTACCTTTGCTTTTCCAGCTCATTTTTTATTTCATCTGAAAGAGAGAAAAAAAATCAAGCCTTAGTTATCACTATCAATAACACAGTAATAAAGAAAAGCTGTTTCAAATCAAGTCTTGAACTTCAGTCTTTGCTACTCCACTCCTGTAACACCTCAGCTTCAGAGATCAGTTTCACCAGTTACTGAAAGGTGTATCTCTCCAATTTTACATTTTAAAAGCTGTTTTTTCCAAACATCCTCTACAAAAGGTATCTTTAGAACAGGCAGGCATAGCATGCAACTTGATTTTTCAAGTGTAAGTCCACATCATAGAGTGCTCAGGTCTGCAGAAGCCTTTGAGCTGCTGCATAAATCATGAGTTCAGTGCATCCAACTTTCCCATTACCTGTGGTGCCAGCCAGCCTGCTTGTCTTGAGCCTTACAACAGGAATCGGCCGGACAAGCTCCCAGGAGGTAGGAAATCTTAAATATATTCTGTCCTTTTGCCAGCAGATTTTTTTTTAATTACACTTTTAAAGAGCTTTTCATAAAGCTAAATACAGGTGGGAAAAAAGTTCCTTTCTCATTTCTCTTGTATACATCAGCAGATGCCAAAGATCCTAGTAAGGCTTTTCGAGGATTTCTAAGGTATCACCACGATGCACAATACAGACCAGCATAAGCACCCACTGTGAACACTGACAAATCCATACCTAAACCAACACCCCCAGTAAGGCTGCACAGCTACATCATCTGTAACACCAGTGGAACCTTCCATCCCACCCTACAGCACATGCTGCAAACTACCCTGACTCTGCAAATTACCATGCTTACAAATCTTGTTTCAACTGCAGGAAGTAGAAAATGATCATTCATTCAATACTTGTTCTCCACAACTCTGGAGAGGCACCATTGTTTGTGATCAGATGTCCACAGTTCAGATGATTTCAGTGCTGCCTGTGAACCTCAGACATTTCTTCCGTCTCAGGAGAATCAATACACAAACCACACTAAGGAACAAAGACTGCAGCAAACACAAATTACAGTGTTTTGTACAGGCCTGCTTGTCAGTGAATGGCACAGGAATTAATCCTCACAGCGTGTACTGATTTTGTAAAATTACTACCCACACTGGATAGAGAAAATGGAAGCCAAACATAGAGAAAACCTGTATAACTATAAGCTGTGAGTGATCAGCTCCATCCAGGACTGCTATTCTCTCTGCCATATCTGCTCACTAACGAGTGTCAGTATGACATCCCTTAGTTCTCATGGCACACAATGATGTTACACAAACTGAAGTAATGTTATCCACCCCAGAGTCAGCCAAAGAGACACCAGAAAAATGGAAGAGTCTCGGGTGCACAGTGTTCCCAGCTCTCCTCAAGCCCATCACACAAACAACCATATCCAACAGCTTTAAAGAACAGTTGTCACTTGCCAGCCCTGCAGAAGCCAAGCCCAGTGCTCAGCACTGGGGCGTGGGAGCTTCAGGATCAGAAGGAACTTTGCAGCACTGTGACAGCGCAAACCCAGCACCACCATCCCTTGATACTTCAGGCTTCAGCTGGAGAGGAGACAACAGAATGGAGGCTGTGGGTAAGAAATGACCAACGTTTTCTGTGCCAAACAGACAACATAAATCTTGCACAGCACCACTTCTTGAACCACTGTGTTTTTCATTCCAGGATCCAGCTGGCGTACAAACAAGGTGACTAGTCAGAAATTCAGTTCAGCACAATTTGAATTCAGGCCTTTTGATTTAATTGCCTTCCCCATCTTTAACACTATATTATGATCCAAAGAGCTACTGAGAATAACATATGCTAACAGACTCACCAATGTATTGTGTCCCTATTTTGATCTGCCTTGTTCTTAGCACAGCATATTCCCTAGGCATGCAGGAACCGGCTGCTTAAAACACTGAGTCTTCTGGGTAGCTTTATACCTTCAGAACGCTTAGTCCTGCTTCCAGGTCTTGGCAGAGAAAAGCATATTTTAGCTATAGCTAGAATCCCAAGTACAGCAGGATGCCAGGACCATCAAAAACACAATTAATGCTGTATTTCAGACACCCTGTAGAACTAAGGTGTACAGAGCTTTTTCTTAATGAAGAAATTTTTCTAACGCAAAAGCTCCAGTAAGTTTTTCTTTCTTTCAAGGAGATCATTTTCCCCCCATACTGTTGGTTTTGCAGAGTAAAAAAGATCTTGAATTGAAACTTCACAAAGATTATGGCCTTAAGAAGACATGACCATGCCCATCTTTACTGATACTTGTCTTACATCTTTCACTGGAAAAATAATGGAAGAATAACACCCCATATTAGAGCAACAACAGTTTAATTCTCAGAAGTAATCTATAAACAACAACAACAACAATCTAACCAAGGCCTGACCAAGTTCCCCACTTTTATTATAATAAAAGCTTTTCTAAAGCCACAGAAAAACATCTTCACCACAACAGTATTTTAATAGATAATGCTGGCAGAAAAGAATAAATGAAAGGACAAAAGGAAGCTACAGGCATACCTCTGCTACTGATTGCATCATAATAGTTCGAAAACCTCCACGTTTGAAGTACTCATTTGGTGGTCTGACCATCACAAGTGAGTGAAACAGAAATAGTTGCCTAACTGAAGTCTGCTGCCAGGAACAGCTTGCCAAGCCCTAACCAGACACTGCCAGCTTCCAGAAACCGCCCGCCACTGGTACTGTTTTTCTCCAGTCACAGGAGTAAGGGGCACAGCCCAACTCCCTCCCACAGCTACAGGACACAGTCCAAATTTTGGTCAATATCTGGTCACTCCAGCACAATGCTGACCCCTCACTTGGTGTTCAGGTACCAGAACTCCCTGTCACTCTCATGGCATTTCCTTCAGTCAGGAACATCTTCAACCCCTGTGCTGCCCACCCAACGAAAGTCCTGCAGCATTCCTACCAGGCAACAGAACTGGAACAAGAATGGTCCTGCAGCAATTTCTTCCAGAGCTTCTGGCCATAAAAGCACCATGAAGCTCACACTGAGTAGCTGCCTTTCTATAGGAGATGGATGGGTTCAGTTCACTTGTATTGAAAACTACACACTAAAACAGAGGACATTTGTCGTCTGCCTGCTCTGTGGCCGTAGAGTCAGGTTCATGGCAGTGGCAGCAAGCGAGCTCCTGCGCAGAAAATGGCTTGTGCTGGCACAAGGACACGGGCCATGCCCTTCCATAGCCCGTCCGAGCAGCAGGCAGCAGTGCCAACACAAACACAGGGAGGAGCAGCCAAAGCTTCCCTCCCCCCGCCCAGTAAAGCCGACCGCATTGCCCAACTCCAGCCTGCCTTCGACTTCATCCAAACTCCAACACCCCACAGGTATTGATCACATCCGTCCTACAGAGCCCTTCAGAAAAGGCTGCCTGGGGAAGCCGGAGTCTCCTCTTTGCCCCAGCATTCTCTGAACACACTGGCCAATAGGCCAAACTAGGAAACACAACTTATTTTGGACATTTGTCATTTATACACAGAGACTTCTTAAACACACAACCAGATTCCTAAGTGAAGGCATGGTTGAAAAGATTTTAACTGGTTAACAAGCTAACTAAACAATTCTGTTGTTTACAAAGCTCAAAGATATGTATGTGGAGCTGCCCGGGCAATCAAAGAAGGCCACAGAAGCAGGCTGGCTGCACAGTATGTCATTAAAAACAGCTGCAGTAGGGCACGAGTAATGGTTTATGTGAGAGACCCAGGTGCACAGTTAGTCTAATACGAACTGCTGTGATACAGACTATCAGTCTTCCACTGCAAATTTTTCAGGATAATTTCAGTAGATTTACTAAGAATCATGTGTACCTGGAGCTCCATGTAAATGCTTATTAAACAACTATTTCTATACAATACAATGGTCTGTTGAAAAAAAATTTTCTTTAAAACACAGTTTTCTAAAGCAGAGCAGAACAGCTTCTCTGCTTACAACCCTTCATTTCTCCCAATCTCTCCTGGGGTTTACTGGCACTACAAGTACAGGAGACAACCGTTACACCTACTGATGAAGCAAGAGACTAAATGAAGGAATCTATTCAAACTCTGCTTACTTAACATTAACACTGTGTATTCAAAGGAGGGGGCGGAAAGAGGAAAACAAGCCACAAAAAACCAAAACCTCAAAAAAACACCACTGCAAAGTGGTTTTGTTCCTTTTCCTCCACATTTCTTGTGTTCATGTCCTACTTGAGCCTATGTCACTTCTGATTTCTACAAGGTCATGTGTGTTTTGCAGCCCAAAACTGATCAGTATTAGCCCAGTGAAAGGATTGAATTACAGGGAAAAAAGGGTAAAAAGAGTTTAAATTTAGAACAATTAAAGCAGATTAAAATTAGAATGAAAGAATACCATATTTCCTACACAAGAGAGACAGCAACATTCAGTAGTGATTCACTTAAATTCTCAGGAGTTACATGTACAAACCAATGCAGAACTCACATGAGAAAACAAGAGCATCATCCCCACAGTTAGAAACTTCTTTCTCTCTCACCAAACAACAAATGTAAAGCATAGGTAAGTAATAGAAACACTATTGCAGTAACACCACAGCAGAAGCCATAAAAACAGGTTAATTTCTATTGGGCAGCTGTAGAATACACCAGTTTCTCTCTATTTGGAAAAAAAAAATTCATCTGAGACTTTCCCTGTCCCAGGAGCAGATATCATCTACACATGCTCTGTGCCTGTGTTGCCTGGTTTATAACTGGTACAATGCCTCAAGGTTCCAATAAAAACACTGTTGCATAGAGAAGACTGCACAGCAAACGGGATTTAAGAAGAGGTAGAAATGGATTATTCGAAGTATGACTTGGAGAAAAGTGCAGCAGACAACAGCTGACACAATGACCACTTTCATAAAGTAACTACATTTCTTTCAAACTGAATTATTTTTACTCAGTGTTAATTGGACTTTTTATCATCATTCACAACATTGATGCTTCTTTCATCCATGACAGTTTGTGTAGGTTACGAGGTTTGGCCTGAATTCTTCAGACTGCCAGTAACATTCTTCCCACATTTCCTCACATATTTACTACTCCACAGAGCTTGAAAATTAAGTTGACACTTTTGGAACAGTCATAGTCTTAGTTAATATAAAGTATAAGCTTAATTAAAATTAAGTATGTGGAAATAAAACAGATTTTTTCACTTGAGTTAAAAAAAAAAAAGGCTTAACCAAAATAGAATAAAGTTTGGGAAGAATAAAGAGAATAAAGTTTGGGGAAAAAAAAAATCACATGCAAATAAAAGAAACCCCATTCCTGTTGGCAACCTAAAATGATCAAACAATATTCGCCAAATGTAACAGTTGGTCAACAGAAGGTTATCTCTTTATGCTGACTTCTGCTTTAGTCCAGGAAAGCCCATGGACTCTTTTTCGAGGCAAGATGAGGGAAAAAATGTCCACCATCACAACCATTAGCTCCCCTCAAACATACTATACCTTAAAACATGCAGGAATGGAATAGTCATAATCCAAGTGGCAGGTGCCAACGGGTGGCTATTGCACAACACTCCTCCCAAAATCATCATCTGCGATGCATTAGCAAACACAGACCTTCACTAGGCATCTTACAAGGACGTTCCCTTTCTCAACCTCTAAATATATTTACATAGCAGCAAAACAGGTTCTCAGTCCTGTAAATTAGTTTAGTGCATGTGGGGGCAGTTGGGGAAGAGATCAGGAAAAGGAATTCATTAGGAAAAGCAGTCTTTAACTGCTGGGGCATATGTGTTATTCTCTCGCTCACAATGCCAAATTTAAATAATAATTAAAATACCCTTCTATCTGGTTACCTTTCTCTGGATATACTGTCACTACAGGTAGCTCCTATAGATCTCCTGGCAGTAAAGATTGCAGGGAGGAAGATAAAAATGACAGCATTTCTTTAAGCTCGCTCTCACTCTGCCTGGGACAGAACTTGCACCTGCCCAGCCTCCTTACACGCCCAACCTGTCTTTTCTTCTGTCCTGGATACACTAAATGTTCCCAGTTCAAAGGAAAATATTGATGGGAAGCACCCAAAACTGAAAGAGAGATGTCACTTTTGCAAATTAAGAAAGGGCTACAGAGAACACCAACTGCAGAGTTCTACTGTTCTACCCGGTTTAACTTTTCCCTCTTTGTGACACAGCATATGTTGTCAGAATCTTTAACAGAGACCTTTACATAAGGCTGTACTTGCAAATTTCAGGACCAGTCCACCAACTTCACAAAAAGCGCTTTCAGCTCTGAAAACATCACAGACATTACATGTACTTGGCCACACTGCTAACAGTCCTTAGCCAGTCCGACCACGACCTGGAGATTAAAGGTCAGATTTATCATCCCGAGAAGCTCTGGGACTCCGTAAGCCGAGGCCCTTAAAAAGTCTTGTTTCCTAGTTTAAAAGCTGCAATTAATTTTCTCAAAACCGAAGTGGCAAGCCCAAACCCCTTCTATTTCATATCAAGACCAGAACTTAATAAAACAGATATTTGGGGGTTTTCCCCTCGTATTTGCACGTCCTGTACTGGAGGGAGAACTTTCCCTCCGCTCCAAAGTCCCGAGAGCAGCCGGGGGCGCGGGGCTCTCCCACACCCTGCCGGGACGCGAGGTGGAGGGGACACGTCCCGGAGGGCTGGGCCCCTTCCACGGCCGCGCCCCCTGTGCCCTGTGCGGGCCGGGCCGGGCCGACTCACCCAGCGCCACCTGGCAGGCTCTCCGCAGCTGCCCGTGCGGGGGCCGCTTCGCCTCCTTCTCCGCCAGGATCTTCTCCAGGGCCCGCGACACGAACATGCTCTTAGTGCGTGCGTCCTGCTCGCGAGCCGGTGGCTGCATGACGAGGCCGGNCCTCAGCGGCCGCGCCGCCGCCACGGCGCCGCCATGTTGGCGCCGTCACGTGACTCGGGCCAGCCCTGGCCCCGCCCGCGAGGCCGCGCGTGACAGGGGCGGGGCGGGACAAGAGGAGGGGCGAGAGGCCGGGAGAGGGGCGGTAAAAGAGGCGGGGTGAAAGGCGTGGTGCG
>VZTD01005127.1:2132371-2147807 GCA_013397725.1 Rhagologus leucostigma
GGCCGGGGCCCTGCAGGAACGGAGCTGTGATTCACTGGCGGGGACGTGACGTTGGTAGAATACTCGGGTTTGTAATGCTTCTAATGGAAGTATCTCGCCTTTCCCATTATCCCTGTTAACTCTCACACAGTCCTGTAACGAGGCGTGGAGAGAGAGCACTTGTGAAAGAGCCGAAGTCGTACATTAAAGAGGACTCACTAAAAATTGAGTTTCTGGTCACAGAAGTTAACCCTCGTTTAATACCTATACCTAATTGTATCTTCTCCCTTTACCTTTTGCCTAGATGGTAAGCCTTACACCCGAAATCCAGTTCTGGACTCCAAAGCCAGCACAATCTGTGGCAATAATCTGTATTTACTCCACTGACACCCTCAGTCTATTAGCCATCACCGCACACAGCCATCTCTTCCTTGAAGTTCCACTAAGGTCTCCTTCAAGTTCATATGGCCACATCTAACAGAGAATACAGGAGCACATTCGATTCTCTAGATTGCAGTTTTTCTTCCTTCTTTTCAAACAGCAGGGCTCTAACTCCTTAAAATGTCATTAATGAACCTTTAGTGTCGATTTGTCAAGAACTGCAATTTTTGTCCCCAAAACCACTAACAAAGGCTCCAAACACCTGTGCAAAGCATTAGTTTAGTATTATTTCCCAGAGAAAATTGACCAGTGCTTGTATTTTTAGATATATATTTTTAAAATATGCTCCCAATCAGAGAAGTGACTGCAAACCCAACCCCCCAGTGTACATGTCTGGACATGTGATTCTCCTTTCACTTACACTATTGTAGATTAAGGGTAATTCTACTGTTATCACTGAAATTACAGTGATGCAGAAGTGACATAACTAAAAGACAAATAAGGCCGTGAATCTTTTTTGAGGGTTGCTGACTTAGTTATTGACACAAAAGGAGGCTGTAATTACTGTCAGCAGCATTGCAGAACTAATTAAGCAGCAGAGCTTTTCATGTATTGTCAGCCAAATTATCAGTTCTGATTTTAGGGTTTTTATTGTGGGACAGGATTAGTTCTCAGGGGAGAAGCAAATGGATACAGGCTAGGTTTTAGAAAATAGATTGAACAGATGGTTTAACGGAGATTTTTAAAAATTTTTCTATCAGGCAAAACCCCTGTTTTTCAAATCACAGAGTAGTATCTGAATTCCTAGGTGTAGGACTACACTGAGGTTATGGTTTGGATTTCAAAGAGCCAAGAGTCAATACCAGGCCTCAGTTACAGTGAGCTCTCTGATTGTCAGTGGCGGATGAAGAACATAGAGCTGGTGGATTGCATGCTCTCATAGGTGAGGTTTGGTTATAGGCAAGCTCAAGTTTCAGCAGAACATAAGTGGTTTGGGAACTCATACCTTTTCAGCAATTCCCATTATGCATGGCACGAACATCATCATTCTTTTAAACCAAAAGAGACAGACAGTCATCCATGCCAAATGCCAATCTTGTAGGAAACAGTTTTACACAAACAGTATAATCTGAAAATGTAATATATGCCACTCTCCATTTCTAGGGCAGGGTGCCCTGTACTAGAAATATCACTATATAGAAAATTTAGGCACCTGAAACGAATTTGCAAATTTCTTTTCTAGAAACAGGCATAAAAATTTTTAGACATTGTTTTGTTCCTGGCAAATTCTTTGGCCTTTCCTCAGGAGAGTGCAATGAATACTATATGTTGCATACAGGGTATTTATGGGACCTGTTCCTTTTGCTTACCTCCTCAGTCTGCTCCGTTTGCTCACCAGTTTGTTTTTGTATCACTGATAAATGTCTAAGCAAACTTCCTGGGCTGTTTACTCACCACAACAGCCTACCTGGTAAGGATCTCTAGCTTATTCTCACAGAATAAGCAATAAAATAGGAAATCCAATAAACTGAAATGTGATCTGTAGCAGGACCCAGATGCAGATTAAACCCTTTCATCATTACCAGCATTTACAAACACTGGGGGACAGGATGGCTCTCCAGCTGAGGCTTTCCTCAGCCATGAGAAAAGTAACTCAGGAATACTGGTATTTATGCCATAGCAAGGCACTTGCCCCTGTGATGATTTGCTGCCTAGGCTGGCATCTGTGACAAAGAATTGCTGCCATTTATATGCTTTCCTATCTTGTTATTGACCTGTCTCTCCCTTGTCTGGGCTATTATAGGTCTGCCACTGTGCATGCGAGCAACAGGGAACTCCCACCCACAACCCTGTGTTCCTGAAACACAGCCCTCTTCCTCTTGGCTGCTTTCTCTCTTTTCCACTTTCATAGAAATATGAGTATTTTTTAAATACAAGCACATTCCTTTGGTAAACGTGATTTGATATAGTGGCCAAAGATACTTGAACCATTTGCATCAAACTGATGAGCTCACAACATCAAAGGCTACTTGAGGATTCAAGAAAGAAAAAGCCAAAGAGGCAGGTAAGAGTTCTTTTATAAATCTGTAATTCAAAAAAAGACGCAACCTCATGTGTCTTTTCCTGTAAGTGTTTTAAGATTACAGCAGCTGATTTTCTGAGGGAAGAATGCGATTTATTTGGCTAATTGAAAAGCAACGAAGCCTAGTCCTATGCTACTACTGAACAGAGCACCGTGCTGCAGAGCGTAATTGCATGATGGGTGCCCCTGACTGGAGGCACACAAAGAAAGAAAGCCTTTCCAGTCGGAGAGAAGGCAGACCAAGGAGGAAGAAATATATATGTCTGCCTGCATGTGTTTGCCAGTGGATTCAGCGCCAATTACAAGAATTACTATTAAACTGCTGTAAATAGCTCATTGTGGCAAATAAGTCTGTAGTGCGAGACATAAATCATGAGTAAACAATGCCTGACAGGTGGACAGAGTTCACAGTTTGTACAAGCTACTTCCTTGGCAAGAAGCTTCTCTGGATTTCTGCCCAGAGGCCAGGTGCTCTGTGCTGACTGACAGGACTAACCTCACAGCACTTTCCCACTGGCATATTGCTACGTAGTTTGCTTTACAAAGGAAACCACACTCTAAAAATAGATGTAGAATGGACAGAAAAATCCTTGGAAAACCAGCACTGTATAGTAGCTTAGTTGCCAGTCCAGCATTAGCACAGAACTTATTTTCCCTTATTCTGCCCATTTTTAATAATTTCCTTCGGGACTGATTCTATTTATTCTGCCTGGCTTCCAGCCACTTTCCCTGCTGTCCAGTAATGTACTTACTAGTGGATTTCCCAAGGGGGGTCTTCATTTGATTCACTATCTCAGCTCTCTAATTTTTTCCAGTTCGACACTGCATGCCCTAAAATCAATAAATCCACATAGTAAAGAGTTATCCCACTGCTAGGAGTATAATTGAGGTAACTATTAAGTGGGTAATTATACAAGTATTCATGTGATATTAGCAAGACGTTTCACCATGATGTTTATAGACAATGCTTTCCCTTTCATTCCCACTGTTTTCTTCAAATCCCAGTCCTAGACCTTCTGTGTCTTCTGACCAACTTACTGCTAGCAGCCTCACACTGAACTTGCACTCCTGCCCAGAGAAGCTCTGTAATGTGAAAAAAGGACACTGAGAATATATCTAAACAGCACTGTGCAATGTCATGAGATGAAAAGGAAAATCACTTGGTGGGAGAGGCACTGGAGCTGTTTGTCCCCCGTGCTGGGCCAGATCGACCGGGCGGCTGCTGCAGCCAGCACTGCACCGCTGCCAGCCTCCACAGCCGGCTCTCAGAACTGCCTGCAGCGTTTCTGCTCACTGCTGAGGTTTTACCTTTTAGCCCAATATTTTACCTTGAAGTAATTTACAAAGGATAATAGCAGTATTTGGAATATATGAGATTTATACAATTTTAAGTAAACACAAATTAAATTCTTCTTTCCTTAAAGAGCCATCAGGACGGATCAGATCTGCGCTTCTTTCTCTCACAAGAGAACTTGAACTTTCTCGTTAAAAAATCTGAAAAACATACTTTGGCTATACCCCAAATCTGCAGTTTTCATTTTTTCACATTTCAAAGGATCAGCAGCCTGTCGAAAGAAAGCAGACAGTTCTCCCACAGAGTAATTTTGTTAAAATCCCACCTTTCAATCAAAACCAAGTTAGAGATTTTTTTTCACTTGTCCTGGCAGAAGGAACCCCTTCCTGAGATCAGCTGTGGTACCAGACTCACATGAAAGTACTGCAATAAACCACATGTGCTGGACAGAAGCAGACACAGACCCTTCGATGCTGAAATGCAGCCTCTATTCCTTGTCATGATAACAAATAATATGTAACCATAAGAGGATCTATTAGGAATGTAACAGTGTTCAGACAACCAGAGATGCAGTAGAATCTGAAGTTCAGACTTTAAATCAAAGTGTTCACATATTCAAATATGACTGCCTTCATGGCCCATATTACTGAACAACCACTGCTCTCACTGATAGCAGCACGTGCTTCTGATGAGCAGCAGCCCTAAACACAGCCATTTTAAGAGCTTAACATACTCAGGCTTGAAAATTTCAGACTATTTTCCTTTTACAGTGTTTAGAACCATATCTAAGCCAGAAAAGTCTGCAATTACCTAAATATAGAGAAACATGTCCTTGAAAACAAGAAAAAGTCTATTTTTAAAAGATAGCAGCCAGAATTAGAGAGCATTTTGGAAAAATATTTTTGCCAACTCCTGCCTTTGCCTGCAGAGTGAGAAGTGTAACTGTTTGGAAAAATGCAAATGCAATTGAGTAGCTCCCACACCCTGAGGTGCTGGAGAGGTGGAAGACCCAGGGCTGGATAATCACTCACTTCCAAATTTCCTGTCTGAGAGGCGATAATGAGACTTTACTTGCCACACAAGCAAGTGCTAGTTAGAGTTGCATGTATCTGAATGGCACAGGACTGACTTTTCCATGTTGTATCTGTGCACAGAACAGCCTGCTTTGCACATCACTCTGCTTTTCACCAAGGTAAGAGTATAATGAGGCAGATTTTGTTGACAGAAACTTTGTATTCAGTAAAAACAAAGGAAACAGAATACTAAACCACTGAAGATCCTGGTTTCCAATTGTAGTGGGTTGACCCTGGCTAGATACACCAATATAACAAAACTCTGTCAGAATTTCTTAAACTGAAAGGAGTTGAACAATGTTTGCAGATTTACAGCATTTTAGCCATTGCTCTCCACCTCTGATACACATGCCTTGCATCAGCCCTGATTTTGCTTTCTATCAGGATAACTTCAGTCAGAAGGAGAGCTATGAGTAGCTCTATGAGGAACTAAATTGATAAATGACCTTCTCTCTGACATTTAATCTGATCTTTATGTCTCATCATTTCTTGTAAGAAACTCAAGAGTGTCATCAAGAACTGTCCCTAGCTTTACCAGACAGTATAGACCTTATTCATGTATGTGCAGAACTCTTCATGGCTTTCACAAAGCCAGTTCAAGACAGTTCCTTGGCTCCTTGATTCAGATTTAAAGAGGCTTGTTTCCTTTCCTCTCAGCAGGAAAGGCTTCCTCTCTCTGCTCATTACTGAACTCATTTATTCTCGAGTTGCAGTTAGGTATTCTTTAGAGGAATCTTCATTGAGACAAAAGGAGCTTTGTTTTGGTTTTGCTTATTGTATCTTCTTCCTATTGGACTAGAATTAACATGCATAACCCAACAGGTCCAGTGAGCTATCCAGTCAGTCTTATTTTATTAAAGCCTAATTTTCTTTGTCCTTGCAGTATTTCCCAAATGCTTTATGAGACTAAATGTTACTGGATCAGAAGAAACATATTGACAAAACTGAAGAGTGCATGTAGAAATTGGGGCAATGGAACTGATCCTTTCTCTTACCCTCCAGATTGGTTCAGTTTATAAAGTGCAAAATTATTTTTCTGAGCTGTTGTCAATGAAAACTTTTCCACAATCTTCTTGAACGTCTCTGTCTCATCATTACGTTATATCTTTTGTCCTTCTTTCTAAAACCACTGTTTTAGAGCTCTAGTTTCCCCTTGTCTCTGTACTTCATCACTTAAGTCCCAGACACCATTTTAAAGAAAGTTACAAAAAGCAAAGGTACAAAAACTGAGTTGCAATATGTTGAACTGACACAGAGGAAAGAACCTGTTAACTGTCCTGGTCTGGCGTTCTTAGGCAGCATGTTCAATTTGAAACTGAAATGGTTCTGTAATTTGTTCAGCCAGTAGAATGGAAAAATAATTTCCATATCAGAGATCATCCCAATGAAATGTGGAGAGTCAGATTTACGAACCCACCCCCTTCCACCCCTAAGCATGTGAGCATTGTCAGTGACTCCAACTGGCCTGTTTGTGTGAGCACTCACACAAGCGTGCTTTGCTGCCCTGGTGCATACCAAACAGAAATCCAGCCAGAGCCCACACCTCACATACAAACCACTGCCTTCTACCCCTCTAGAGGAAAGATGGGACCCTGCAGGGACTTTGGTGCTCAAATGATGACAATATAGGTCTAGTGCAAGCCATGTCCGGAGCATCAGCCACGCCAAGAGTAGACTTTGCACACTTCTAAAGAGCTGTTTTCTCTCCTTGTGCTTTAGAGAAAGCAAGCATGAAAGACATTTTGCCACCTTCCCCAGGGACTAACAGAGCTCAGGGCTGCTGTCAGAAGTCTCCAAGGACTCCCAGAAAAGTCTGAATTGTGGAGGTCCATTTGAGCACTTGGGACTATTGATGTAATAAAACATCATGGAGGTCAGCAATGGTTGTAAAGCTGTAAAACTGGCTGCACAATCCAGTTCAAATCAGCATCCTGAGAATGGGAAAGAACATCCTGCTTAACCTTGCACACTTTATAGTCACCTCACACTAGGGTGTCCCTATGAGCTATAAAAGCCAAATGACATGCAGGCCAGAGACAGATACTTAAGACTTTGGGAAGTATTTTTTTTTTTAAACAAAGCATTGTCTATCATGTTAGCTACATTCTCTTCAAATTGTCTTTTCTTTTTCCCCTGAAAAGCAACCTCAGCATAGCATTGAGCCTACAGTTCCGTATTCCATGGCAAAGCACGTGGGCCTCCTCCCAATTCTGTTACCAATGGCTTCCTGTTAAGGCTTGTACAGCATTTACACTATAATTCAAATGAAAGTGTTCTGTGATTTTACCAGTGATACTGTCAGTTTAACGGCATTTTTATTGCTACACTTACTTTTAATGTTTCTGCACAAGATCAACCAGAGAAACAGAAAAAAGCCTGTTTTGAAAATAACAATAGTGCAAAAAAAGTCTGATTCCCCTTCCCTAGTGGCACTGCTGTAGTCAGTTAGTATTCTGTCAGAGCTGGTGATGATTTCCTAGAGCGTCTTTCTCCCCCTGTGATCTCACAGCCCATGCACTGACCTTATACAAGTGGTTATAATTCCAAGGACTGCATCCAGTGTTGGTGCAGGCAGTTGTGCAAGGCTGTAGTTTCACGAATGGCTTTAAATTGACCTGAAGGTGAGGAGGCAATCCCATCCTTTTCTCAGCCCCACCCTTACCACAAGACTGAACACCTCCTCTCATACCAGCAGTAGCTCTTGGGGGTTGCACACTGAGCCTGTCAGGGAGCAAATCTGATTAAAAAAGGACCTTTTGTTTGTTTGCCTTCCAGTTAATTTTGAGCTGGATCAGCTGATCAGTTCCTGATCCTGTTCACCCCAGTGTCACAAAGGAAGTGGTGAAAACATGCAGCAATGTCGAAAGGGAGAAAAGGGTAGCTCACACTTCAGTTAAGTTCAATAATAAAAACACAGTCCAAGCTACACATAGGACTAAATGTTTCCCCGTTACATGAATTCAGCCTTATAGATATAAAATATGTGCACTACAATTACCATGGAGAGACTTTTGTCCTGGATACAAGATGCACAGGGAGCCTATAAATGGCAAAATTATGTATCATGACCAAGCTCTCTATTTTATGCGAATGTGATATTAAATTGGTTCAGCACATCCTTAGCAAAGATCTTTAGTTTATCAAATGCAGACCTCCATCACTCTTGGTATTTAGTGGAGAAGAATTCACATATTATGTCACAAATGCATGTTGGTTCGCTCATATACTCCAGTATTAAACAAAAATCTGACCGAATTTGCAGGTGCGGACAATAAATCCCAGAAATTACATCTCTGTACACTGCATTTGGAACATCGAGTGTCAAAGAAGCAGGAGATACAGCATCACGTTATGTGATGTTTGCTCCTTTTCCTCACACAGCACACGGAGTGGGCCCCAGCTGAGTCAGTCCCTTAGGCATGGTCTGATCTTAAACGTGAGAACAATTCACCAAACCCCTTCAGCACATGTTGCAGCTGAAAGGCAGCAGGCGACAGACTGCTGAGCTAGTGCCAATCCCTTGCCCCCAAAATCATGATCTACATCTTCAAAACCACTGAGGTGCATCGGGAAAAGCAGAGAATAGAACTGGAGGAAAGAAGAGCGGCTGGATGGATTCCATGTATCCCATGTGAATTTATGTGCCACAAAACATTTTTTTCTCTGATCTTCAACTCTCTGTTCTATGCGGAAGATTCTTTCCGGCTCTAGTTGTGAAAACACCACGAGTTTTGAACCGGCTACATAATTCCAGCCTCCACTTCTTCATTACAGTTTCTATACACTGGTCATGCTGACACAGAGGTAGGTGGCTTTTCCTGTTCGATGTACTGACAGAGGAAATAATGCAAATGTGGTCAGGAAGAAGCAATTTATAACAAAAACAAAAACAAGCACTATTGTTCATGTTACTTCACTTCATGTACTTACAGAGAACAAAATACAGAAAGTGAACCTTTGCTTGATTGTGTTAGCTCAGGGCAAATACTTATTTTCATACAATCTGCAAAGCTTCCAGCAGCCTTTTTTAGTTCTCCCCCAAAAGAATAAATTTTGTAAGAATGTTAATTTGTCAGAAAAAAATGTAAGGAGTTGCAAACTTGTAAATGGTCTCACATGGGAAAAAAATCACTTGGAACAACCCCAGTTTAATTGACTATTTAATCAAAATCTGACAAACTTCCAATTTGCAAAAGAAAAAAAGAATTTGAAAAAAAAAAAAAATCGTCCTACTTCAAGCATATTGAAGTTTGATACATCTTCTTTTCTTTAGATAAATATACCTGAGCCTGCTGTCAAGGCAGTGTTTCTCCACTGTTGGCTTTAGAGGGTAAAGATCAAATCATATAGCATTATGTCAGGAATAATAGAAACACTTTCTGCACCTGACTTAAAAACGAAACTGCTTAAAAATACCCTGAATTGAGAAGGACCATTTGATTAATTAAACCAAAAATCTTCTCTCAGTTCAAGAGCTCAATGAGAACCCTTAATCACATCATCAAAAATTATGTCAGGAAAGAGCATAATGAAAATCTAATTATGCACTTTTTAGTACGTGATTAGTTTTAAGTAGTTGGGTATGACTGAGGAAGAGCAAAAGAGGAGGAATATGATAAAAGAAGTGAATCAGACAGTGGAAAAAAAAGAGTTATCAGAGGAGTGAGTAACAGCAAATACAGCCTTCTCCCAGCGTGTCTTCCAAAATTGAATGTTTTGACTTGACTACAGAATGTATGAAATAACGCACGCTACTTCCCCAGTTATATGCATTTAGGATTTGACACAAATCTCACTGAAACCTATGAAAAGGAAATAAGCTGCATTTCCAATTAATTAGCGAGTTCAATATTAGGAATATTTTCAAAATGTTTTGTCCATCTCCCCCAACCTCATGGGAAGGCTGCAACTCTCTGTTCTCATTGTGTTGTCCCTCTGCCGAGTGAGACAGTGATGTAACATTTTACAAAAGCTTCTGTGCAAGGTCCCATGATACAGTTTATAGTATCTTCCTCTTTCTTCTCAAATCCCGAGTCCTTTTTGTCATGAAGTTGTGTTACCCTTCAGTTTTCTCTAGGATATTAGAGTTATCAAATAAGTGGAGATGCCAAGGAGAAACATGAGCCTTGGGCACTGCTGTCTCATTGCACTCACAGGTGGCCTAACAACCCCACAGGCAAAATCTGAGTTGCTGACGAGGCTCATGTGATATCGTGGGGGCCCCTTGGAGTGGGCTCTGTTTTGCACATATTCACGGTATTCTTGGGCAGCCACTTCAGACGTATTCATCTCAGTTTCCCTGTTTTCAAATGGACATAATACTTATGTCCTTCTACCACACACCATGTGTCTAATTAAGTGCTTTCAGACTTTAACTGAATGTGTGTATTATATTATCCTCTAATCACAGAGAATGCCACACAACCCTTCCTAGAAAAAGAAAATTCTTTTTCTTTGTTCTCCATGTTCACTCTAAGCCTCTATTTGTTCCAAGTCACTCTGCTGTCAAGTTACCTGAGCATCTTTATCTTAAACCTATTTTTAGGCTGATGTTAAAAAGGGAAATGCAAATACTCCACTGGCAGTCTAGGTTCATGGAGAGTGGGAAGCTAAGAAATTATTTCTGCAAAGCTCACTGCAAACCACCTCCATATATCTTGCTTGATGATTAATCATTTGTAGAAATCAAAGGGATTAATTCTTAGCTAGAATAAATCAGCAGTGGCTTTAGCAAAATCAGTTATATGCAATGAATTATATAGGGGCAGGTGAAAGGTAATTCATGTCCGCTGCACACAGGCCGGGACCTGATTTTAACTACGCACATGGAAATCTCTATTAACTACATTATTTTGACTGAAGTTTCTAGAATAACCCTGCATATCTACAGATGCAGTGTTGGAATTTAAATTAGCTGCTGCCGTTCAATAAACAAATGCTGGAGTCAGGGTTTATTCTCTGCTCAGCAGAGAATATGAGCATTTTAGACCCTCTGTGGAAGCAGCACACAGACCATCACTGCATCCTGAACAGGTCCCCGGCACATAGACTTCTTTAATATCTTGCACAAACCTTTTACTTCTGTCTCTCAAAGGATATAGTAGAGCTGCTATAAGTACAGGGAAGTGAAAGAAAGATGGTTAGCCTTCAGCATGAGGAGAGTCGAACAGGTTAGAGCATTTTAACTTGGTGTGGAGAGCACTGAGAGGAAATAAACTAAAGGTCTACAAAATCTTTAAATGGTGAGTAAAGCATAGACAGTGACTAAGCTCTATTTTTTGCAGTAATGAAGTTAAGATGCAACCAAGGAAATTATCAGGTCCAAAGCAAAAGAATATTTTTTCATATAGTAATCATTACATATGGAACAAACTGCTAAAGGATCCTGGAAAAGCCAAACACTTAAATGTGTGTCAGAGGAGGATTCAATGGGAAATAGGCCCACTGTGGGCTATTAAAAACAATGGTCCAGATACAACCTCTAGTTCAGGAAATTCTTAAACTGCCTTGAGCCACGTATGTCACATGCAGGGCTTGAATTTGTTTTGGGAACCACATTTCAACCAACTTACTGATTTCTCATGAGTCTTCAGGCATTTCTGTAGTGTTTACGGAAAAGGGCTGTGGACTAGTAAATGCTGAACTGAAACGGTAAATTTAGGGTGCCCCATGGACATGGTGTACCAAATCTGGAACCAGGGTACCTGTGCTCATAGGAGCAATCATTCTCTGCTGGCCTGCCTTACTGCAGCATTTACTTACTGGCTGCTATGCAGCTCCAGGCAAAGCTCATGCCCAGCTTTAAGCTTCTCTTAAAGTTATCTTGCCTTATGTGGCCTGTTTGAGACCCATCTTCACCAAGAGATGCAGACAATTCCCCTGGTACACTAGCACACAGGGATCTGCAGTTCGGTGACTCTTTTAACACAACTGTAAGAAGATGCACACAAAGACCAAGTGGACATCAATACAGGAGAGGGAAATTCAGATACCTTCGCTCTTAGATGCACACTGTACCCAACACTTCTTATTGTCCATGTACTTTTCACCACAGAGAGCTTCAATAAACTGTGAAATTATGGTGTGCTAAATTCTACTGAAAAGCTGTATAAACATTTTCATAAATCAAAGCATGAGAGGCTGGAAATTTTTTAGCACCACAAAACCAAATAAATGTACGGAATTGGTTGATATAAATCATATATACACTGTCTTCACAGACAAAGGGTCATGCAGAATATGCAATGCCCTCCCACATTTGCCTTAGTCATCAAGTCACTTTGAAACTATGCATGAGCAGCAATTCTCTTATAAGCCAGAAAGAGGGATTTGCTTCAAAATTTCCTAAACTTAGCAGAAAAAAACATCTATTAACTTAGCAAAGTGTAGAACAGTATGCTTTTGGGAAGCCTGATGAACAGATAGTGCTTTTTAGAAAGGAACAGCAGTGGTTAAAGGAGAAGAAAAAAGTGGGGGAAAGGGAGGTGTGTGGTCTATCAGGTCTTTCTTGCCAAGTCTAAAGGGTATAGCAGTATAAAACAACAAACTCTACAATCACTCGGGATTTCTAGATCTTCTTTCTACAGCAAATAGGGTACCAATCACATCTCACACAACTTTCGGGGGGCTTTCCTAGAGCCTTCAGCAGGCCAAGAGTGAATAACATTTTCTCCTACAAGACTGAATACAGCCAGTATGCAGACGAACACATAATGGATGATTATTTTCTTTGGTATTGTGATACCATGTGGAGACCTTGTCACCTTGCTGCTACTGGGAGAGACAACATAAAAATATAACAGCTGCAAACAACTTACAAGCACAAGTAAATTAATTACATCTTCAGGAAAGACCTTGAATTCATGGTAATTGATGTCAGACTCCTGGTAATTGACTCCCTGACCGTTTTACAAAGTAGCAGCATTTTTTTTTGCTTTTGAAGTGCTCACTAGAAAACGCATATCGGCAGTAAAAATTCTCTTCAAAATTGAAAGTAGTTGTAAACTACGTCCTTTTTAAAAATATAAAAAATTAAAATGAAGCAAAAAGAAAACAAGCTAGAAGGAACATATTTTCAGCTGGAGTTTCAGTCAGTTAACACATAGTGGCCCTTCAATAATAAAAGAGCTTGCTGGCTAATTACATATTCTTTTTCTTTAAAATAAAAAGCCATGCTAGCAACTAATAAAATATCCATTCAAAAGTAAGGATTATGTGTGTCTGCAACAATTCGGACTTTGCCAAAATGAATTTTTCTAGAGCCAAAAGAAAACACTTCCTAAAAAAGAGTGAAAAATCTGCCTTTAATTTTAATGGAAGCCTTTTTCCTTAATATTTTAATCTTTCCTGTCACAAGTAACATCCTTTTTAAAAACCTTACACAGTAATGCTTTCAGTACTGCCACTACAGCTAGAGGAGTGTGTTGAAGCAATACAGCTTGTACACCATGCTGGCAAAAAGGCACTCACCCTCCAGCGGTGGAGGCATCGCTGCGGTAACGTCCTACTTACGCTGTCATGGGCTCCTGGCTCAGCACTTGCTACGGAAATGAAATTATGATAAGATTTTTGAGGAAAACACAGAGGAGACAGAGTTAACAAATTAACAACTTTAAAACGAACAACTTTCTCATTCAGCCACAGGGTGGGGGCGTAGCTTTGGTGATGGTGATTTCTCCTAACAGGGTATATTGGTATTTAATCAGGATCTTTTAGAAAAAAGTCTTGCCTCTTGCATCTTGCCCCAAACAGAAAAAACCCATTTGATGATTTTAGAAAAGAGATCAACTGGACACAAAATGAGTAAATAAATGAAAATGCTGTAGTGACTTTCAGAAGAAAACGAAAGGTTAAATATAAATAACTTGAAAGAAAACCAGTGAATTTAGAGTCTAATCTGACCTTCTGGAGATTCTGCTTCCCTGTCCATGTCCCAGACCCGCTCTGCAGTGCTCTCCCACATCCCAGAGCGCTCCTCAGTGCAGCTGAGACCTGCACAGAACCCAGACCCACCCTGGCCAATCCCTCCCCTCGGTGCTTTTCCCTCGGACCCTCGACATTTAGAGAGATAAGACCTTTCCCACACGTTCCTTCCCCTTTTGAGAAATCGTGTTTCAGACTGACTCGGCGTGAGGGGAACGTTTGTCACTGATGAGGATGCAGAAAGTGCTACCACGGGGTATCACGAGAGCCATAATTGCACACCTTGACCCAAGACTACCTCATTAGGAGACATGGGGAAATAAAATATTGACACTTGATAAAGACAATTTCCACACCTAGGGCTGAAAGCATTTGAGATATTTTCTTTACACTGCAGACCTGCAGCCTGCTGCAACTGTATCTTGACCCAAGAGCTGTTTTCTCATTCCAGGTAATGTGATATCCATGAAGCCTTGAGATGACAATTGGTTATGTTAGACTACCAACACTTACTCCTGAATAGAAAGCTTAAAAACCAGAATAATGATCAGTCAAGATAGATAAAAAAGCCCATGTTAAGATAAAAAAAGTTCAAGAGGTATTTTGGTTTAGCCTGGGGAGGACGACAATTTTTACATTATTTGTTACATTTAGTTTTGCTAAGTTTACTTTTTAAGGTAGTATATCCAATAAGTGTCTCTATCATTATGCCTCTTAAGAGTTCACATTATTAATATTTTTAAATTTTCCTTTTGAAATCTTTTTCCTTAATTAAAAAAAAAAAAAAAGTATTTGTAGTTTAACAAAAGCCTGGCAGTGTTCTTATAGTGGCATGAAGATATTTGGGAAGATCTCCACTGGTATGAATCAAGTTAGCTTTTTGGGAATTGGGGGAGTAGCGCTGAACTGCAGCCCTCAGCTTGTTTTTGCGGGCAGTTTGCCCTGTTCATCCCCGCCCTTATGACGTGCACTCACTTTCCACAAGCAGTTGCAACCAACTTAAAACCTCTGCATTTTGGATTCACAGTGATGAAACATGTTTTTTGTATTTATTCTTTGTTGGCATGTAAGTCTGTGATACCTTATTTCTGCATATTTGTGTCCATTCTGGTGCGTGCATTCCTGTGTGACAATTGAGTGTATGAGGTGTCCGTGTGACCACAGACCGTAGGGAATACAGTATCATACAGTCACCCCAGGACACCACCCCTTAGTGGTGGGCAGGGCAGGGGGCCTGTGGGACTGGGGGCAAATCCCTGTTCGTGCAAGAAGCCGTGCTGCGTTCATCGCCCTGCGCTGTGTTCGCGTGGCGCGGGGGTGAGTCCAGCGCCCGGCTGGGCTGTGTGACTGCGCTGTGCGGGCTGTGCAGCAACGCAACACACGTGTGAAGTGCAGGGATGCGAGAGGGCGCGGTATGTGGGGGTCTGCAGCGCAAGGGGCGTGAGGAGAGTGTATGTGGGAGGGGGATAAGGGAGTGCGGGTGCGAGGCGGTGTGTGTGTCTGTGTGTGTCTGCGTGCGTGAGGGGCTGCGCGCGAGGAGGATACGCGGCTGTGAGGGTGTGCAGGACGAGGACAGGAGGAGGCCGCACGCCCGTGCTCTCGCCCCGCCCCGCTGCCTTCCGCCGGCCCGGATAGGCCCACGGGGCCGGGCTCCACCGCCCGCGCCCGCCCCGTCCCTCCCTCCCCTCGCTCCCCCTCCCTGCC